>ML677025.1:1679048-1690620 GCA_007922155.1 Mesoclemmys tuberculata
TAGCAGCTCTGCTGCGGGAAGCTGATTTCCCTTTCAGTTCAGCTGAAGTGTAGATGATTGCCCACTGTGGTCATCCGCACCTCATGTGGCTCTATTGCTAAACCAGGAGCTGAAGCCCCCCCAAGCCTCATGGGCCCCATCGTGGTAGAGGCCTGAGATCTTTTATAATCCAGCCCTGCGAGTCTAGGGTTCCAAGCAGCATAGACTGCTCCCGTATCTCACCCCTTCATGAGTTTTTAATAATGCCTCTCCGATCAGGGAGCTCCCCAGCAGCAAGGACTCCCCACCCAGAGGGGCAGCAATGGTTGACGGTTAAGCAGAGCTGGGCTCTTCTCCCGCTGCACTGTGGCGGCAAGACCCACATCGGTGTGCTCGTTTGGCCTTGCAGAGCAGTAAAACTGGGTTGTGTACTTTATCACGAGCAGTAGAGTAAACAGCGCAGCCCTACCACCCTGCCCGGGCATCCGCCTCCAGACAATATTTCCGCGGTTCCTGCTGGTACCGAGACACCAGATCACAGAACAATCCCGCTAAGCCAGGAGACGAACTGGACCCGGCCCCAAAAGCCCAGAGGGACGCCGGAGAGACGAAGCCAGCAAAGCAGCCATGTTGGGATTTGGCTAGCTAGAGCCGCACTGGTGCTGTAGGGGAACCCGGCAATGCAGATATTCCCCCGAGCAGAACAATCAGCACTGTCAGTGCCCTGCCCAGCAGTTTCAAAGGTTGCCTCAATTAAACCATAATCTCTTCACAACCTCACTAACTTTGGAGGCTGTCCATGTTACCGCTCTGCCGGCACCTGCGCCATAAAATCCCAGCTCAGCCACTGGTCTAGGTCGGAAACGGACAGATCTGGGTTACAGGTGGAGAAACCCTTCCCCTGCCCAGTGAGGTGACTCTGATGCACCTGGGAACAGGAATCCTAGCATTCTGCACGCAAGGCTTGGGAGACGGCCAGACAGTCACCATGGAAATACACCTGGAACCGGGAGCCCGATTTTTCTTTGATTGCTCTGTTTGCGAGACGCCCGCAATACCTTGGGAGAAGCACTACCAGCGTTGCAGCCTCAAGTGTCCAGTTACCTTCACTGGAGGGAGTTGGGGGGAGAAAAGCAGAGGCCCAGGTAACAGCTGAGGGAGGGTGCAGAATGCTGTTTCTACACAACCATGGGCACCCTGCAGCCTGGGGAGGGGCAGTGCCAACACTGTTACTGAGCAATGCCAGACCTGTGTAAAGGCAGGTTCCTGGGGAGATCTGAAGGAGACGAAGGGAGACAAGGAGGCTGTGGACCAGGCTCTTACACCAACAGTGATGGGGTGGTGTGATGAACCAGAAGAAGTCGATGCTATATAAACAAGGGAAGGAGTAGATGGAAAATCCAGGAAGTGGGCTGTGTCAAGCCCTTTGATGTCCACCACTGGCCTGGTGATTCTGAAATGGACCTAAGAATGAGCGTGGAGTTTGAGAGTGGAGGGTGATGCAATCTCACCTTTCGGAGCAGGCAGGAAGTCGCTGATCATCATAGGCTTGAGTGCAAGGAACTGGGGCTTTGGGAGACAGCAGAGGAGAGATTTTCAACAGTCAAGGAGAAAGGCATGGAGAGAGTGAGGGATCGGTAGCATCCTATAGCAGCAGCATGAGGCAGGTGAAGGAGGAACATTCTGGGACAAGGAAGAGTCAAGGCCGAGGGGCTTTCCAAGCAAAGGAAGGAAAGAGGAAATTGTGTTGAGGATGCACCTCTTGCCCAAGAGAGAGGCTTCTGTTTGAGACCCTAGCTGCAGGAAGTTGAGCCAGAGTCAACCGTGAGAAGCTGGACAGGCAAACAGCATAGCGGGTATAGTGCAGTGAGTCAGCAGACAAAGAGCAGAAACTGAGAGCTAGGGGAAAAGGGGAGAGAAGCTAGGGCAGTTGTGCCCCTCCCTCCCTCCTCCAGCCTGTGCAAGCTTTAGTGGATTCATCTTTCCAAGAGACACCTATTAGCATCTCATTTAAAAAATGGAAGAAATGTAAATTAGCTGCTTGCATGACAGATGAGCTACACGGAGCTGGGGGATGCCAATGAAGGTTACAGACATGCCAAAATGAACGGAATCCAGACAGCAACACAGGGGCTTCAAGTGTGAGGAAGCCCAGTGGAGAAATTTGCAAATGGTCAGCAAAAACTGCGCACTACCAGCCACCTCCAAACATAGAGACAGACTCTGCATTATTTTCCTCACCAGCCGCAGGCAAATGTGCCTCCTAGCTCCCCTCCTCTCAGGAGAAAGCAGTTACATAAAGGCACTGCTTGATGCAAGATGGGGAGCAGTTTTGCTGAAAGGACAATCACTCTGCTGACACATGGCCCAATCACCCAACAATCCCAACTGGTTTTCTAAAGTCACCTCCATTTCAGCCAAGCGAGATTTGGAAGGTTCTGTTTTCTGTGGGAACTAAATTGTGCTTTAATCTCGCCAGGCCTCATGCTACTTGCTATGAGGCCATCAAATCACCTACTGGACAGCCATGCGACGGGAGGCGGCTCTGCTGTAGTCCAGCAGCGTAAAAGACCTCGTGTTTTTGGCCTACTGGTCCATCAGTAGCCAAGCTTCATGGCAGCATGGCCCCAGGTGCTCAGTCTTTGATAATAAAATAGGATTTGAATGGCATGACAGCGCCTCTTTGTGCAGAAATGGAAAGAATGGACCCAGCATCTAGTGACATTGCAATAAGTTCTTGCTGCCAGAAGGGGTCTGCGTATAGCAGCCCTCCTGCCTCCAATGAGACTGTTTGTGGGCCCGCAGCATGACTGCAGATGCTGAACTAGGAACTCTAGGAGTGGACACCTGCAGCAGCACAAAGATAGCGACAGATTCCTGCTGTGTAAACGCAGGAGGAGCTGTCTGCATGACAGAGGCTGGCGTACCCAGGAACATCTTGATGCCAGAAGGCTAATGGGTAGATTCAGGGCTTGCTTGACTAGAAGCAGCATAGAGATCCGCGTCTTAAGCAGCCAAAACTTGCTTACCCATATAGCTCCTCAGCACAAGGGCTGGCAACTCAATGGAGCATCCCTCACAGAAGTGGAAGGAAAGGTATTTTGCACTTTTATAAGTGATCACAGAGGGTTTAACAGCTAAGTCTCAACACCACATAGAGGTACAGGGAAGGGGCATGAAGAGATTGCTTCCCAGGGCACTAAAACACAGCTACCTCTGGAATGGAACATGGCAGCTGTTTTTTATTATTCGCCTTATGATAGCAGCTGGAGAACCCAACGCACATCAAGATCTCATTTTGCTAAGAACCACACAAACAGCCCCTGCCATGAAAAGCTTGCACAACAGCACAAGAGAATGGCTGAGGTCAGGGAGTAAAAGATAGTGCACTCCAATTGCAATTAAAGGAAAGCCTTAGGAAGCTAGGATACAGCCACATCAGTTGGAAACTGACCAGGACACACAGGGGTTAAAGAAGAAAGACAAAAGGATTTGTTTTTGCTTTTTTTTTTTAAAAAAAAAAAGCACAAGTGTCCATTTGATCAGCTCTTCTTTTAGCAACACTGGTAATTTAGAGAGGGAAATTCCCGTTGACAGGAGCCTGAGCAGTGAGCATTGCTGTTTAGAAGGTATCATTAGCACTTTCTACTTAAGCATGTCACTATGCTGGTGTGATCTAATTAAAGGGGAATGCCTTCTAAGGTGAGGAAGCTTGTAGACGGTGGAAGAGACGTTCCTGGCAAAACTATTAGGAAAAATGCCATTGTGTTTCTTTCATATTTCAAGTCTTATTAAAGATGATTTGACCCCGTTACTTTCATAAGAGCATAGCTAAAAATAAAGGCCCAGGTGCAGTGTGCTAGTGTTTATCTTCACCACACTAAGTCAAATACAATGCCTAGTTAAAAGGGACATTTTCCAAAGCAAGAAGAGTGTCAATCGCTTCCACTTCTCATGGGAAAGGTTAGCGATTTGTGTCTGACGGCTTTCCTAATGGATGAGGAAGCTGGGCCAAGAGGAAAATTCCCCCAGTAAAAACAGAGCTAGCTTCAGTAACAACTGAGGGAACAGGGGAACTCTCGTGGCTTACACTATCTACAGATTTGTAGATTCCAGGGCCAGACAAGACCTTTGTGATCAAGGAGGCTGGCCCCCTAGAGAATGTCCATCTAGCACTAAAGGCACTTGGGAAGAGAAGTTAAAGGAGTTAGGCAGGGACAAGACCAGTTAATTCGTATCCAGTCCATACCTTGACAGTGTTCAGCTGTGCAAAGACTTTAAATCCTCGTGTATGGTAGGAAAGAAAAAGCCCTGTGAGGTGTCTGAAGCCTTTGCAATCCATCTGAGTACAAGCAGACAGTGCGTATTCGCACAGGAGGCACCAGACAGGACAGAAGGCAACAAATTACACCCTGTGGAGAGCTATGCTGGGTTCAAGTTCAGCACGTACTGATGCCATCAAATCCCAGAGCAGCTGTCGAACGTGTGCAACCTCAACCCTTTCTCTGGGAGGGACAGAGGAAAGTCACCCCTACAGTGAACCAAAGAGTGTGAAGTATGGGTCGCTTATGTCATCATGGCCTTTTATTAAGGGCCTCTGGCACATCAGGCACAGCAGGAACACAGATCTGGCAGAGAGCCCAGGGGTCTCAAATCTCCAACTACTGAGCTAAGATTTGTTTTTTGGAAGGAAAGAGACCCTCTTCTGTCCTTCCTGAACCTGGAGCTTATCCCAACAGGGATCATGCTTTGAAACGCAGCTGTCAGCACCCAGGGATTCTGATGCACTGAGATTACCATCTCTTCCCACCTCCCGCAGTCTAAGGCATCTCCATTTCTCAGTGCTCTGCCAAAGGTTAAGGGTTTTTCGAAAAGTCCACAGCTACGTTTCTGATGTATGCTAGGACACATCCACATGTTGTAACAAGAGACTTTATCCATCTACACAGAGGCAGCCTTCCACCCAGTCAGCTGGGAGATGTGGTGTTCCCTTATACAAAAACAAGCCACTCCACTATTGAAATGCAAAACACAGGACAGAGATAGCACAGTTGTATAGTACAGTAAAACAGGATAGTAATGCCAGAGTCCTGCCAACAGCCAGGAAAACGCACCAGGCTGATCTGCTGAATCAGTCTGAATCTAGAGGATTCTGCCCACCTGACCACAGCCCACCATGGGCTCGGATTGTGCCAACTCTCCACTAAGCAGGGTCAAGTTGGATCTGTAGCTGGATGAGAAACATCCCTGATGAAAATCCAAATGCGGTAGGTGTAATTTTTCTGATACAATGTCTAAGGTACTTATATGGCTCCATCGCCATTACCTACGCACCTTACAATCTTCTTCAAGAAGGCAGGGCAGGGCTATTATCCCCATTACACAGATGAGGAACTGAGCCAAAGTGAGGCTAAACGACTTGCCCAAGGTCACCCAGGGAGTGTGTGGCAGAGCAGGGAATTGGACGCAGGTCTCCAAAGTCCCAGGCCAGCAGCCTAATCTCTGGACCATCCTTCCTTTTCTGAAGGATCTAAATCCAAGGGCCTGACCACCTATGGTCATTAGAGATCCCAAGAGTAGAAGCTTTAACCTCAGTGTTCTCATCAAACCCAATACCCACTACAGTGTTAGATACAAGGTTCTCCCAAACTGTGCTTGTCTCCACCCCAAAGGCAGCTGATGTAATTCCTACAAAGTACTCTGGAAGCCTTCAGAATGGCAGCATTACACCCCTGCTTGTCATGCATTACCTGTTTAAATTAAATTTGGGAGGTCAGTAAAGAGAAGGTAGAACGCTAGGAATGTTGTTTCAAGCTTTCATTATCCAGGTGTCCTCTCCCTTGCCATTAGGAAGGTTTAGTCCCTGCTGACAACAGCATGGAGAGGTCAGGGCCCAGTGCTCAGCAAAACCATCTCTTCAGTTTAATGACACAGCGAGCGTGGCTAGTTGTGTCTGCAGCCCTTGATGATGCAAAACAACATTGCACACTGGAAGCCAGAGAAGCAATTCAGAACGTGACCTTCCCAGCCCTGCAACACAGCATTGTGCCTTCCCTAACCCAGAGGCAGTGGGGCAGAAAACACCGCCCAGCTCCACTGAGCCAGGCAGCCCCACATTGATCAAACTCAAACAAGAGTACAAACAGCTGAAAAGTACAGCAGGGACCAAGCAGATCAGCAGAGAGTTCTCAAAGTCCCCACAGTCAGGTATCAAGTTCTCACTGACAGCGATTCACGTAGCAAAGGTGCTGCCCAATATCTTGTGCTGCTTGTCAACAGTCTCTAAACCAGAAATACAGGCTCTTCTGGGAAATGCTTGGGTGATTGCTGCTTTGAACACAGAATAAATTAAATGTCCTCAAGCATGAGCCGAGCTGGAGCAGGGCCCACTTCTGCTGCCAGCAAGTCCCTTCTCTTCACATTGAACTGGGACCTCACCCTATTTAGAGGGCAAGAATCCTTTATTTCAGAGAAAGGCCATTTGCCAAGCCGCCAACTAGCAATCCAAAATGCCACAAAGCAGAGAAGAGATCGCATACAGAAAGCTTCCCAACTGCAGGACAAATCGCTCTGAGGCCTTGACATCTAGTTTAATAGTCAGCATCTGTTTAACAGTTTATATTTTCAAATTGCTCATCAAGCATCACTTATTTTTCAGTATCCCTTCAGATAGGGATAGCCTCCCATTTTACAATAGAGAAAGTGACGCTCAGAGGCTAAGCAGCTCTCCTCAGTGTTGCTACAGGGACAGAGATGGTATCTCCTACTTGTCCCCACAGCCATATTATTTCTGACAGAACCATTCCAATCCATCCAGCCAATCCTTCTGTGACGTGAGGGCCACAGCTTTCAATGAAGCTCAAGCATCAGTCTCTTACCACCCCAACACTGTTGCTGGGAGCAAGAGTTAGCTGGTGATTTCCAAATGCAAAGCACTGTACTGTCGGAGGGAGTTTGGGGAACTGGCCAAACTGGAACAGCTGCAGCGCTTGCTGTTTCCTAACACTGCAGAGAGCCTGTTGTAGAGGCCATCAATTCAGCCAGATCTGAGCTAGTGACATTCTCCCAAGCAATACCACCCACACAGGCGGAATGCTGGTTGTATTTAGACATGGAAGTGCTGCAAGGTGGAAGCATTGCAAACAGTTGGCTTTTTGCAGCGTTTTTTCAGCTGGCTTACCTAAGGCATAACTGAGTGTCCGGGCTAGGACACTCAGAGCTGCTGTCTCTTAGGTATAACACAACAAAATCTTCGACCTGAAACAGATCTGCACATGCGGCATGTTTAACTTAGACAAACACAGCACCTGCAGAAGAAGGAATTGCTATTATTCAGCGAGCCAGCTGGCAGGTGCTATTCATTAACTTTGCAGCTAAGTCAGGAGAGCACACCAGCTGATACTAGCCTCACCCTCAACCTGGATCTGCAGGTGTACTCCTGAGCTAGGAAATTTTCAAACCCTTCAGAAGGCAGCAGCATGTGTGCACACATTTCAGCAACTGAACACAGCAGGAAATCCCAGGAAACCCACTGGCCCTTTCCTCACCCATACTGCTGTATGGAAGCTTTGGAACTGACATCCCAGTGCCACAGTGGGAATCCGAGGGAGAAATATTGCTGTGAGGTAGAGCTGTTTACCCAGGCAGCAATCTGCAGAGGGTTTGGGAAGCAAGGGTAGTTGGCTGGGGCAGGGAGGGAGGACCCCCAAGGGCTGAGGAAGAGCAAGCTAAACAAAAATAGAAGCTGAGAGCTGTGTAAAAGGACACCAGATTTCACTCTCTCTTCAAGAATCCAGAGGCCTATAATAAAAGCGTTAAGAGCTAAGGCTCTCTCTCCAGTCTCCAACCGGCACGCTCCATTCTATTGCAGATGGCTAGGACAAAACACTGCCAGTCCTAGCAAACAAATGCACATATTCTTCTTTGTGCAGAGACACCATGTTATTCCCCAATGCTGATTTCTGACACAGCCTGTTTCTTTTAGGCACTAAGTGCTTTTTACATGCCCAGAGAAGCTATGCACTGAAGAGAGGGTGGGATTGTGGGTTAAGGAAGCAGTTCCCAACCTTCTCCAGTGTGTGGACCCCTTTTCAACCTCCAAACATTTTGCGGACCAGCACATGCTACTAGTTTTATTTAAAACTGTACATTTCCTTGGTGAGGATGTTATTTTTCTTTTCCCACAGCCCCCCGTATTAGCCTCGTGGACCACAAGTTGGAAACCGCTGGGTTAACGCAAAGATACAGGAATCAGGATGTGGGCTCTGTTCCCAGCTGTGTCACAGACTGGCTTTGGACAAGACAAACCCTCTCTAAGCCTCAGTTTTTCAACTGTAAAATGGGAGAAAACTCCCTGTGTTACAGGGAAGTTGGGATGTTAAACATGATGTCAGTAAAGTGGTTTGCGATTCCTGGAGGGATGCCAGAGAAGGTTGAATAGTCTCACCACCAGCTCCAATCAAAATAGAACGACAGCAGACAGATACCCTGAAGAGTACCGTTATACACAGAGCCCATCGGCCACAAGGGCAGCATACAGCATGCCACCGACAGGCACTAAATACCCCAACATGGGTAGAACAGTAAGCAAATGAATCCCAACTTTTGATCCTACATCAGGTAGGAAAGAAACTGACAGAAATGGGCTTAAAACCCAATTGCACAAGGCAAGTCAGTTTACTACTGCGTGCTGATTGATAGACTTAGCCACTAGTTGCTACAGAATCTAAGTTTTTGATCCTTATGGTTGTGAAGAAAACCTTCCAAATATGACTTCCATGTAACTGATGCAGTGCCTGTCTTCCCCAGTCTGCAGACAGTGCCTCTGCTACCACATATAGCTTTGCCAAGCTACAGCATGAAATTAACATGAGCGATCAGTTTCACAAGAGCATTGAGAATGCTGTGGCCATACTAGGATCATTATTTCTGGCCTTCAAATCTATGTCATTTCTCACAGCACCTGCTAATTTGGAAAGCTAAAAGCAATGGCAAACACTGGAGCTGTTCCTCAGGGAGAAGGACTCAAGGAAGCAGCTGGGGAAAGAAGGGGAATAGTAGCCACACTCCCTTCCCCACTTGAGGCAGCCCAGAGGCTCTGAGGGAAGAGTAGAGGAAACCTCCCACCCTTCTGAGCAGCCAGGAGATTCACTTGTTTGAGGCAGGTGTGGTAGGGGGCAGGATGATAATGCAATGTTAAGAATCCTAGGACCCATTCTCAGTTGCTATATTATAGTAGCAACTAGGAATCTCCATCAAAGACCAGTATTGTGTTACGGGCTGGACAGACAAGTAACAAAGACGACAGTCCCTCTTCCACAGAGTTACAGTCTAGGTGACAGGCAGAATGAAACAAGCAAACAGGATGGGGGTGAGATGGGAGGATGAGGTAACAATAAAACAAACAGCAGAAGTCAGCTGAGGCTTCCTACCTAGTACCCCAGGATCTTTCTGGGGTTGCAGTCATCTTTTCTACCAGTTCTTGGCTAGTAAGCAATTGGTAAGGTGGTTGTGGGGAGGTTGTTTTTGTTTTTGGACACCTGTACTAGAAGAGAGAGGACTGAACCATTTATCTTTTGGGGGAGTAGGCGACTGAAGTTTAAGCACTCTGCGCAAACAGGAAATAACCAGGGCATTCGATTTTAGATCTATCCAAATCTGGCAACATCTCCTTAATCTTCCACCTCATTCTTTCAATCACTGCAGTAAGAAGCTACTGCATTCAGGTGAAGTGCTGGGAGGAATATCAGCTATTACTTAAAAGTTTAAAATACAAAAAAAGCAGAAAGAGAAGTCACACAATAAAATGTTAAAAGATCCTTCCCCCGAGGGAAAGGAGGTAAGCCTGGCAGACAGTTCTGCCTCTCAGGAGATCCCCACAAGGGTAATAAGTTTCAGGTAAAGAATTAAGCCACAAAGAAAAACACCAAGAGCAAAACAAACATCTGCTAAAACCATGGAGGGACTAGGAAGAGACAGAAGGAATACAGAAAGAACCAAAGAATAAGATTTTCCACAGCAGATTATTAATGCAACAGCAGCACTGAATCGCCCTGCTATAGTTAAGGGCCTGTTATAGTTTCCATTATATGCTCCCATGCTCAGTGTCAGTGGAGCACAGGTTCCCGCAGCACACCTAGGGGTGCAATCTCTGGAGCCATTACACTCTACCACATGCTGCAGAGTTCAAGGATGCACGAAGGTGCAGCAAGACTCAGTGCCTCAGACGCTTCCCCAGAGAGCAAAGACGCAATCTCACAGGGGCAACACGCTCACTTGACACCAGCAGAGTGACCTGTTTTCCATCTCATTTTGAAAGTCAGGAAGGAGTTACAATGCTGTCCAAGTGAAGGCAGAGAAGGGTCACACAGCATTCAAGGATTCTCTGTAGGTCCTACACGTAGCCCCAGGGGCTAAGATAACTGCCCCAGTAGTGCTCAGACTAGCAAGATTCCCTAACATATGCAGATAAGCCGAGCATTCAGACATGAAAGCTCTCTCTCTACCTACAGGCAAAATGAGTACCATTATCCCCATTCAGCAGATGGGGAAACTGAGGCACCAACCTAGGACGTGACTTGCCAAAGGTCACATTGATATTTTCCATATTACACACTCACTTGGCAGGAACCTGCTCTATACTTACTTAACCCCAAAGTCCTGGGTGCTGCAGGCAAACACCAGCCCTGCATTCCCATGTATCCCAAATCCACCCACAGCCCACAAGCAGCCTCCCAACACCTACTATATGCAGAGATTTCTTCAAGGCACTGGCAACCAGCACTAAGGCAGGAAGGCCAGCTTTAGCACTCCCAGGGCCCAAGACAGGGGGTCCTTCATTGCGCAAGGAGGAAAGTAAATTGCTGTCCCCTGAGGCTCTGCTAGGGGGCAGCCTGGGAGTCCCCAAGACCAGGCAAGCATGGCGGTAGCTGGCACTGTCACCGGGCAGTGCCCCTGATTCTGGGCACAGCAAGACCGGCAGGGACTCGTACCCGGCAGTTTCAGAGACAGGGGATTGCACTCAAGAGCTCTCAGACCAGACAGGTCAGGGCCTTGGGGGCAGCAAGCATGGCCCCACCGCTCACCCCCTGTGGCTGAGGAGGGAGGGACTTTCCCTCACCTCAACCAGTGTGTGGGGAGAAAGACTGGGGGACATCAGTCTGGGCCCCTCTTATCCCCCGGTGTGTGAGGGGGGAGGGGTGTCACCCCGTCTGTCCCACAGGTGTGAGGGACTGTTTGATCCCCAGAACTGGGGGTGGGGAAGATTGGCCAGGATGTCCCCCCCAGGGCTGAGGGGGTGAGTGAGGCTGTCCAGGGAGGGGTGGTCCATCTGTCCTCCCAGGGTGGGGTGGAGAAGGGGGCAGTCGGCATGTCCTCCAAGCCTCCCCGGGGCTGTGTGGGAAGGGGTCTGCCCCCCCTTGGCAGGGAGGGGGTCAGTCCGGCTGTCCTCTCCCAGAGCTGTGGGGGGGATGCGGCTGTCCCCTCCTGGGGCCCTGTGTGCACGTGGGGGTGCGCTGGTCTAGCTGCGCCCGCCCAGGGCTGTGTGTGGGGGGGGTCGCTCCGGCTGTCTCCCCCCCCCGGAGCCGTGGGGGGG
>ML677025.1:1720620-1734871 GCA_007922155.1 Mesoclemmys tuberculata
TCAGTCATCCAGTGGAAAGCTTCACTGACCAAGAGATACTGATTTGTAAGACAGTAATAACGAGCAAACAGGCTTGTAAACGTGTGGCCCGAAGACAGCCCTGTAAGACAGCCTCAGTTTCCCTCTTGATTCCTCAAATAAACTCAGTACAGCCTTCCGAGTCCATAAAGCGCCCCTTCTGCTGTTCTAATTTATTACCAAAAGTCTCACTACCGCCTATCAGCCCAGATGCCTCCAGCACAGTCCAAATAGCATATTTGTCCCAATAGTTCAACACCCAAGTACAGCTCTGGTGTTTCTCAACGTGCCCCAGCTCAGCGCCTCTAGCTAGGGTTTCTCTCCACCCTTGTTCCTTTTCACACATAGTTCCAGCTCTTGCCTGGAGACATCAGCGGGCTCACCTGGCCATCCTTCAGCCCTCTCTAGACCTACAGCTTTAGCTCTCCAGTTCAGAGAGCCAGCAGGCAACCCCCTCTGCTGCTCTCAGCCTTCAGCCATCTCTGGCCTAGAGACTTTTGTAGGTGCCCCACTTCCAACCGCCTTTGTGCCCTCTGCTTTCCCCAGCCTGATCCAGCTTCAGAGGCATCGCCGCCCTCATGCTCTCAGCCCAGCTCTGCTCTTCCTCCGAACTCTCTGTGCTCTCAAGCCTCTGGGCTCTCTCCCATTTTAAACTCTACCTCAGGATCCTGAGCTCTTACTTCTAACTCCCGGGGCAGCCCCACCCTCCCAATTACACCAAGCTGGACTGGAACAGCGCTGAGCCCCATTTCCTTTAAGGGGCCAGCTGCCCTGTTAAAAGGGTCATGAAGTGGTTCTTACTAATTGGAATGTTTCTGGAGAAGGCACCTGGGCTCTGAGTGTGCAAACCCAAAATGACATGTCTTCCAAGTCTCTTCTCCAGGACAGCTCAGCTGGTCATCTCCAAAGGGCTCATTAGCAGCATCTAATGTTAGACGCAAGCAGCACAGCTAGCATCAGATACCTATTGCTACTAGCTTTTGTTGCTAAAATGGCTGCTAGTATCCAATACGGACATTAAACTTCTTTCCTGTTGCTGGTACTCCTCAGGAGCAGTGCTTTGGGAAGTTTACTGGATTACAGAGCATTTATACTGGACCCAAAGTATTTCTGTGCTTAGCAGTTGTGCAATACAGACATTGAAAATCATGTCATTCTGACCAGCTCTTGCTTCACTTTCCCACCTCACCCCCATTACTATTTCAGCAGCTGATCTTTCTCCGACTGCCAGAGCTAAGACAGCTGCAGCTCACAACTCTAGCAAGTCAGGCCCCAGGCATCTCACTTAAAACTGGAGGCACCCAAAATTAGAGGATGGATTTGAGTGTGCACACCTCATACTTTCAGCTTGAAAGTTACTGATTACAATTAACTTCTCTAGAGATAGCAGCTGTTGAAATCACATCAGTAGCCCAAGAGGAGACAGAAGAGCAAGTTAGTAGTCAGAATGACATGATTTTAAGGTTCAGTTATCTTGTAAACTGCCAAAAATAGAAACAACTGTTATACACCAGCCTTGCTCAAAAGAAATCTATTCACCTAACCCTTTACTGTGATGGACAATAAATGCTTTTTATTTGCCCCCAAAAAAGCATTAGCATTTCTGAACCGAATTACATTTGGCAAAACTGCTGCTCCACTGGGAAATGGAGGTTAACAGACTCTATATATTCATTCCCAGAGATTTGAAGTCTGTCAAATCCATCTCTTTGGTGTTATCATCTAACAGGGATTTTTGGCGCTGATCCAAGACTGCAAATAGCAAGTCCTGAAGCTGTTTATTTTTCATTGCTTGGAACATTAGAAGTATCTGGGAAGGATGACAGTGTGAAACCCTAAAAAAGTTACCCAGCTGGCACACACGTCCACTCTGCTCAACTCTTGAGATCTGGAATCAGTGCTCTCAGCAGCCCCCTTCCCTCCCCCCCTCAAGGTTTTGGACATCAATACAGAGGCAAGTCTAGCTACATTCAAGGAGTGTTGTGGGATTCAGATATTCACTCAGGGAAGCATTCTCCAATTAGCAGGGCAGAAGAGCCCAGCAAAGCTTTCCTAAGAGCCCAAATCAAGGGAAAAGTGGAGAATTTCAGTCTTACTTCGGGTATGCCACGCAGAGTTATGTGGCAACACATGGATATTATGGCAATGAGCACATTAGAAACGTATAGATTTTGAGCCAGGCAAGAATCACCACCTCAAGAAACTGAAGGCTTAGGAGCTGCAGATTAGCCCTTGTTTTTAAAGTTCCCTCTTCCTAGTCATTCCTATTTTGACAAATTTGTAAAACCAAGCCTGACTTAATATCGGGGGAGAAACCAGAAAGGAACATGCTTGCTGTGCAACCACAGAGACTTGGACCAGGGAAGCAAAGAATATAACCAGGACAGACCTTTCTTATAGTCCAAATGCTGTAAATTCCTACAGCATTTATACAGGGAAGAACAGTAAATCAGCAGGTACCTCAATGTTAGTTGCATTCAGTTTCTCCTCCATAACTTGCTTTAGGATGATGAGAGAGGACTTGATTGCTTCTTTCAGTGTCATTGACTGTTAAATAAAACAAGCCACAAAAGTTAGCCACTCAGTTTCATTGTTTAGCTTCACACGCACACCCCTCTAACCAGTCCCCTGAAAAAAAAATAAATAAAATAAATAAAAATCACATCCTCTCCAGAAGTCACATCCTCTCTCTGCCCCTCTCCAAAATCTCATACCAAACTGTCATTGGCAGAAAATCAAAATGTCACCAAATTACATCTATTACCAGCACTACAGCAGTGACACGTCATTCAAGCAAGGTATTAACTAAATTGCTGGGTACACTGTTTTCCTTTTTGTTTGTGTACAACATTGCAGCTCTCTTGTTTGTGTCTAGTATAGCACTATTGTTTTATAAAACTCAAATCAGACCTACACCACAAAAAAACAACACTAATTATGCCTCATTTAGTCAGTTTAAATTCAGCTGCTTGTCGCCTCAATAGGGCTCTCTTAGACAGTCCCCACGTGAGACAGTTTTTCTCATTATAAATCGTCAGGGTTTCTCACTGAATATTATTTAACCATTCTGAAAAATTGGCCTCCCTATGGGCAGAGGTCTTCATGTTCTAACATGCGAGTCCCCAGCATAAACCAATATCCAGAGCCAAAGATCTACGTGATATCCAAGGACCGACGACTAGTTGATATTTCTGGTAGCCACAGATCCATCTTCCTTCTGAATGCCAACATTAATAAACATTAGCTCCATTGATTCCTCCATAGTTGCTATTTACATTTATTAGGTTTTTTTAAGCTTAAGTGGAATAAGTCCTATCAGAACATTCAGCCTGCACGATCAATTACATTCTTCATTACAATATTTGGCCCTCCTTAATGGAACACCAAGACTGTGCCACTGTTGGGAGACAGAATGTTCTTCCTTAGGTAGTCCCCAGCATTTGATACATTCATCATCTCCCAATGTTGTCCCACAAAGTTACTGAATCAGATTTACACGCATGGGTGAGACAAGACCTATTATATTTCTCTCTGACACTTTTCAGTTTCAGCCACACTAAACCTTGATGCTAACTGAAGAGAGTCACTCTAAATACTATGTGCATTTAACGGTGACTTCCTGGTGCTGCTTTCTAATGTGCCAGCTGCAGAGTTAGTCGTCTATAAAGGACTGTGCGCCTATGTAAATAGTTTCAGTGGCTGTTATTAAATGGTAACTAGCTGGCAGTATCCATTATGGTGGAAAAAATTTCCCAACTAAGATAAAAATCTTGGAAGAACTGAGGCACCATGATCTAATCACAGACTTATAGCCAAGAACTCCTAAGGACCAACCTCCTCTCTGACCTTAAACAAATCATTTAGCCACACTGCCTTAGTTTCCTTACCTATGAAGTGGGGGTAATAGGTACTTCCCAGGGCATTGCATATACCAGCTAGCTAATCAGCAGGTGTAATTCTGAACTCATTCTGTTACCTTGTGATAAACCTCTTGCAGGGAGCTCTGTGCACCTTCCGAGGCAGACCCAATTGCTCTGGCATCACATTGCACAAATGTCCCAGAAGGGTCCATGTGAAACCTGCCAGGAATACAGGTAAGAGTGTCAACACAGATTCTGAGTATATTTTATGCCACTGCATTGCAAGGCGTTTCCCCAGAAGATTCACAATAATGAAATGTTCTCTGCTGAGCCCAATTTACAGCCGGAAGCCAAGGACTCATCAGGTGAGATGTAGATAGTGGCAGTTTGTCTAACATCCTGGGGGAGAGGCTCAGAGTATGTGCTAGGCGGCTTAAGCCAGCATCATCTTGCATGGCAGATTTGAGGGGCTGCTGAGATAAGACATGCCAGCAGCAGATAACTCCTGCTGGCATTTGGAGGGCAACAAAATTCAAACCAAGATTCCAAAGGGGCTGAAGCAATGCCCTGAAGCAAACGCAAAACCCAACAGACAACCAGGGTAGCCAAGCTAGAATTAAGGAGCTGCACACCTTTCTGTAACTATCATTCACAACCCTGGCAGAAGTATTTCACGTGAGCAGGATCTTTCATTATTCAGATAGGGACTGAGGCCATGGTCACCCAGAAAGACAGACCATCAGCCAGAGATTCTTCTGACTGAGCTGTTCCTCCCACTGCATTCATGGAGCTTCTTACCACACCCCGCCCACACACATACACCCCCCTCACACTCCAGGAAGGCATGGATCATGGAATCACATTGAGTTTCTGGTTACAAGTGCTCCCACCTCCTCCCTAAAGAATGTTGTAGCAGGCTCCAGATCTTATGTTACCAGTGGCTCTGCTAGTCCTTTGGGAAAGAAAGATTCCCCTTCTCACTTTATTCTTAACTTTTTTTTTTTTAAATAAGAGTTTAAAATCAGGATTTATTGCAAGTGTTACATTCAGTCCAATGCTGAACAAGCAACCTCTATGTCAGCCACACTGCAACTTGTTGCATCCCAGACACACATTGAGATAAGCCCAAGATGTTGGTTTCTATGCAATTCCCTATTTCTTGTCTAATAAGACTATCTTGTGGTGAATCATATAGAGACCCCTCCAAAAAGAAGCTTGGACCAATGAGAGAATTTAACTTACAGTTGGGGTCCTTTTTCATCAACTCCACCGAACAGCAGTGCTACGCCAAATGGACGAGACTGTAACAAAAAACACAGGATGGTTGAGGGAGACCAGGATTGTTGAGGTAGAGAAAATCCAATGGTTTACACTAAGAAAATATCCTGTGCCAGCCCCTACTTACCATAGCACCAGGATCAGCGTCCTCCTCTCCAAACTGCAGGGCTAGGTTGGATACAGCCTGTGTCACGCTCTCTACTGTCATGATTTCATTGTATGTAAACCAGTGATTCTAGGAAAAGAGCACAAAGGGTTGAACGACCCACCCCTTTCCAAAAGCCAGTTCTTGCACAACAGGGGACACATACAAGCCAATGCTCTGATGGAAAAAAAGAGTCTCAAAAGTAATGGGCCTGCCAGGTAGCCTAGTGATGGCGCTCACACTGGTTTGTGGAAGACTCCAGTTCTATTTTCTGAACTGGCAGGGCTTGGAGCATTACAAGGGCAGTAAGTTCAATCACAAGATGGAGATAAGGCAAGGAAGTAGCATCCCAAGCTAAAAAAATGTGTCTCTGTGACACCAGGCCTCTCAGGATATCTCAGCTATCTTCAGGACTTGGTTTGGAGTGGGAAAAACCCAGTAATTTGGAAATAATCCCAATTTACAAGCACTTCTTTCAGAAATAATGGATTGGTCCTTTACTAGTTTGCGGCTATCCTTAGGGACACCTGAGAGCTCAGGAAGCTAATAGGGTGATTACAAAGTCAATGCATCTTAAGTCTTCTCAGCACTACACTGAAAGGAGAGAAGGATTTAATGTCACTCCAAAAGAAGGGGAAGAAGAATGCTGATGTGCCTTTCCTCACCCACACCAGCTGCGAGTCCCAAAGCCCTTCTACTACAGAATTTACTGCAGTTCCCTCTCCCTACTAAAACAACAGAAGCAAACAAGAAGCGAGAGTGAGAGTGACAGTACTGCCAAACACCTGTGAAATTTCAGCAGTTGGGCTTGACTCTAAATTGCTCCTTCTGCTTAGCATTGCTAGCCTTTACTATCCAGGTCTGCAAGTGCCAAGACTATCCAATAGGTCACAAAAATAATCTATTCTCAGAATCAGGTCATTGTTTTGGGAAGGGGGAATGACAACATTGTAACAAGAAAGGCACCAGAGGAAGCTTTACCTGTGTCTCCACTCTTGCTTTATCAATTAAAGTCTTTGCATCAGCTATTAATCCACTCATGGCACAGCCTGAAACAAAGGGGAGAGAATGACAAATAACTTAATAAATGAAGTTATCTATCACTTTTGTCCCTCAAATTCTCAAAGCACTTTAATAGTACATAAGTAGCACTTCACTCATTGGGACAGAACGTGGCTGCTGCGTAAGAGTATTCAGTAACACTAAACAATAGTTTAGGTCAGAAAGCAGAGAACACTGGATACAAATGGAATTGTTAAACAGCTGAGGTTTTACTACCCAGCTAGATAGCTAAAGCTATACGTTAGCAGGGCTGACGCCTGGCATTACGGAACACATTCCTACGCTCAGAGGTAGGCAAATTACTAAACTCTTCACCCAGCAAAAATCACCACTGTAGTGAACTGTCGAAGGAACTGAGTCTGGAACCTTGGAAGAGAATCCAAGACACTAGCCGAACTTGCTGGAAAGATAATACAGTCACCCGCCCCTGAGGCGAGGGCTGACTGCTTCTCTATCAGCTGGCAGCAGCACAGTAAGAGGTCTGAGACAGCAATCAGGCTCCACAGGGAGCCACTCACAAGCTTCCTGAACACAGGTGGCATAATGTAAGGGTGAATTAATCAGTGGCTGGGTAGCACAGGGCAACCAGAATTCAGACTGGGACCCACAACGTGTGTGAGTGAAAGGTTGGGGTGGGAGGACCTGTGCAGCCACTGAGCATAAATCTAAGGATTGGAAGAGTCACTCTTCTACCTGACAGTATTTGATATACATGCAGAATGCCACAAAGTTGCACATTTGTAGCTGACTGAAATAATAGGCTATAAATAAATACATCTGTTTAACCTTTAATACCACATGGCTGCTGGTAGCTGTGGAAAGGGCTGTATCATAAGAAAGCAGAGGAGAAAAGCTAGAATCCTAGAGAAAACCTGTATCTTCACAATCAACACAGCCCACACCAATTCTCATCACTTACAAGAGGAGTGTTTCAGAGATTGCCAAATATGTCAGCTTAAAAAACTGGAGATCAGCCTTCCCTGGGCCCCCTACAGCTGCAGTAAGCTGCCTTGAGCACAGAGGAACAGGCTAACATTAGTGACCCAATCAGTGAGCTCCCAGCATACACACTGGCCTGGGATCAAGCCTTTACATTGCAATAATTCCCTGCCCTCCAAGATCTAAATTTGGGGATGAGCTTTCATTAGGGAGGTCAAATAGGAGGGAGCATTGCAGCTGCTGCTTCCTGCTCCTGCAAGTATGTCCTGCTGGCCTGAAGCCTGGAAAACCAGTGACTAGCACCTAGTATTTGCTGGGAATTGAATGCTCATTCCCACCCAAGAAAGCTCAAGCCCTCACATGGCTGACTTCAGAAGCCATATTTCAAGACAAGTATCTCATGAAACTCCTCAAGAGGAGAAGCTTTCATTACACATTAAGGGTTGGTAGGATGCCACAGGCCTTCCCATGAGAAGGAACAAACCTGCATTACTCTTACCTATGTGAGAATCTATTTCTACGATTTTCTCAATACTGCTGGGTTCCATAAGTGAGGAGGTGATTCTCTTCTCCACTGCCAGGCAAACACCCTCTGATGTCTGGATCCCAATGGCTGTGGAGCCAAGCTAGGAACACATGCATAGTTACCACCATCACAAGTAATCTACGACATCATTAGGGTGCCTACATTTTATCATCTAAATCTGCATAAATATGAGGATGCTCAGCTTGATTTACATCGTTTGTAGTATCCTTACCCCTAGAATAATGTCCTTACTGTACTGTAACGTCAGTAGCAGAAACAGACTCTGCAGGCATTAATCTATCTACAGTTATGTACCTTCACAAGAAGTACAGGATAATGTACAGTGAGAGCTAAATTAAGATATCATAATTTGATCTGGGAACCTGAAGAAGTTAATATGCTCAGGATGTGCAGTTTGAAAGGTCATCGAAATCCAGAAACCCTCTGGCAGAATAATAATTAATCTCTTCCCTGAGCTAATATCATAATCTCACATTTAAAAAAATCTTGCAGATTAAATAACCCTTGTGAACTTTCTTTTGCAGAATAAAAATTAATTTAAATCAGGTGCACTGACTTCCATGGAGGCCTTAAAACAGGATGTATCTGCAATATTTGCAGATTAATTTTATTATCTTAGTCACTTTTATTCTTTCCTTCAGCTCCTTTACTGTGAAATCCCTTCATCTGCAAAATTTATGTAGGAGTCTTCACCAAGTGTACAAATGAAAGAAAAGCACTTTGCACTCACACCACCTATTGCTTTTCATGCATTAATTACTGTATAATACCCTCCTCTTAGAGACAGGGTCATTGTGAAGTGAAGTGACTGGCAAAGGCCACAGAGGGAATCAGTGCTGGAATTAGATCTCAGAAGTACTTGGCTATCAGTTGCTTGCTCATAACTCTACAGGACCCTTGACACAAATCCCTAAATAGAGGCTATCCAGGAACCTATACAAACTAGCCAAGAAAATAAAGGTCACCTAGTTAACATAAAATAAAGGACATTTGCCATTTGGTCATCTTTGAGAGATGCAGTATGTGGAAACTACACATCCCAGGATGCAAAGCTCCATTAGCCAAAGAAGATTCAGCGCATAAAACGATTTTTTTTCTTAAATTAAAGCTTTATGGAGGCGGAATGTAATTACCCAAATGAGAATTTGGTTATATATTAGAGCTAACACCAAGCCTCGAAAATGCCATGGGATCTTTAGTAGTCCCAAATGGTCAGGACCTCCCATGTGTCACACCATTTGGCAGTAAAAATTGCTACTATCCGGAAGCTGCCAGTAAGCAGAAGGCAAGTTTGCAGGGCTGCATTCAGGGAACAAGCACTGGTACATGCTGAGCCTGGGCCCTTGGTGCCAGGGCACGACGCAGCCAGGAAAGTGCAGGGAGAGAGAGAGGTACCGTGCAGCCTGTGGGCCCCAGCACCACACTCTCAGTGGAAAGCTCCAGCATCTGGCTGATATCTCCCTCCCGCTGCTGCCCAGCCCACTGCCTCTCCTCCCAGCTCACAGTGCCAGGACTCCGGTAGGGGCTCCCCCGTTACGCTGGGACATGGGCACCCCAGCCCACTACCTCCCATATGAATGGCAGTGCCTGGTCACAGGTAGGTTTGTGGGGCTGCAGCCAAGGAAGAAAGCACTGGGACACAGAGAGCCCAGGCCGTAATGCCAGGGCAGAATGCAGCCCAGAGACATATCATGCAGCCTCAAGCACTTCCTTTCCTTGCTGTAGCCCTGCAAACCTGTTAGGAAGTGGCATGCCTGTTGCGAGTATCTGAAAACCATTAATACCAATGGGACGGGATTGGCTCTCAACCACAAGATATCATCAGGACTGCTTTTACCAGCATCACTATATATGAACACAAGAGCTACACCAGGTGTGTGTGTGTATAAAAAGGGAACAATAAATGATAGGGCACTGGTTTAGTTCTGATCTGACTCCAAATGAAGAAAGCCAACTACTGAAATGAGCAACTGGATTTTTCCTAAGAGATCTCCCATCCTTGCTGACTAAATCCAAACGCAATTAGGCGTGTTTTGGCTACAGACTGCAATGTATGAACAATGGCTGAGGTTTACAATACCTTGATCGCCTCGATGGCATATTCCACCTGGAACAACCTCCCTTCTGGAGAAAAGGTATTCACACCCCTGCAATGAAGAAAACAAAATTAGAGCTTGAGAAAAGGCCAAGAACTTGAGGGAAAACATCAGAGAAAATAGCTCCTGGTTCAACGCCACAGAGAGACCTAATGGCACCAAGTCAGGTCAGCAGGTAACACCGAAGATGTGCATTTCAGTCAGTGGCTGGGTTGGTTTAGAGATGTATGCTCGTCACTCCAGCAGCTTGCTTGTATATTCAGACAGTGAACACCAGTGTGGCAGATGTTGATTAGAGGGATATAGGTTCAAGAGTTTTAAAGAGAGAAAGGAGTGTAAAAGCAGTAAGGACTAGACAAAGAAGCAGACGATGCCCTAGAACTCTAGTGGGCCTGATTATAAATCTGAGAAAGAAATGCTTCAAGTGATCTTCCACATGCAGATGCTAGCAAAACAAATGGCCACTGGACTCTATACAGTGTATGCTCCTACTGGCTCAGGAAGGCTATTGTCTTGCTAATATTTTAGCTCGATTTCTCACTCAGACTGATAAATTCCATTGCTCTACTCATATGCTAATCCTATTACCCTTCCTCCAAGCCAGACAAGATGGGAGATGACAATTCCATCTTTGTACCACTCCACACCAGCTAGCAGCTCCCTCTCCTCATGGCATCAGACACCATTCTTGGATACTCTGACATCACAATTCTTTTTCACCCTGTGAGAGCTCACACTGTTGAAGAGTCCACTAGACACATTTCTGCTACTGAGACCTTATTTACACTATAGCTTATTTCAATATAATTTATGTCACTCAGCAGTGTGAATAATCCACATCCCCGAGTGATGTAAGTTACATCGACATAAATGCCCACACAGACAGCACTATTTTGGTAGGAGAGTGTCTCCTGCCGATATGGCTACCACCTCTTGTGTAGGCAAGACCTATTAACCCAACAGGAGACTCAGAGTGTCTCCACCACAAGCGCTACAGTGGTATGGGTGCATCTGCACTGCTGTAAGTGCTGTAATGTAATTGAATGTAAGAACACAATCAAACACTCCACTAACGTGCAGAACTCCCAGAGTCTCTGCAGATATTTCTTACCATGTGCTCCTCCCTTACTTTGGAAGACAGAAATATAACTGTATGAAACTACATACTTGGTACAGCATAGTGCCCCAGCTGACAGGCCTATATACTGGTATCTAGGGTACAGACAGCCCCTGGCATATGCCAGGAACTCATTCCATGCCACCACCAGCTAACCAAAAAAAAGCTTGGACTAGTCTGGCAATACTGCATACACCCATTCTTCACAAGGAGAACATTAGTATTTTGGGTCAGGTTGTCAGAAAAAGGAGCAACACCACACCAAAGAAATAAAACTACTGGTGGAAAGGGGTGAAGGGAATGCCTATTTAAATGTTTGTGGGGGGGGTGAGAAGGGGAGAAGGAAAAGCCATATTAATGTGTGTAGATGGAAGAAGAAGAAAAAAAAAAAAGAGGAGACTGCTGCCAATGCCCAAGAGAAGGAATCCAAGCAGCCTTGTCCCACAACTACTCCAAATCCAGAACTAGAAAAGCAGTGTGCCTGTACTGTTTTGCTCTGGATCCACGATTTGCAGACAAACTCACGTTAGGAATTGCTGTTGAATAAGCCACCCTAGATGCTCCCATGAAGATGATCCTCATGCAGGGGATAGGCAAGGGCAAAGCAGATGCTGGTTCTCACCCTCAAAGAGATATTTAAGAGGGTAGAATGATCAAGGTGCTGCCAATTTAAGAGTCTTCAAACGGGAAGAAACTGCTTGATGGGACACTAAGACCATGTGCAACAGCAGCAACTACCCTAACTACCCCCACTCCATTGCCAGTCTGAAGTCACCCTGCAGTTCATAAAGCTATTTTCCCCATAGTATTTTAACAATATACAAATTTGAGATTTATCTAGTATTGTTACGGTACATCAGAGAAGTTGTAAATATCTTTCTGCTAACACTCTTTCAAGGTCATTTTTTTTTTAAATTGTTGCAATAGAATTCTGGATTATACTCTACCATGGAAAAGGATCCACCCTGAAGCTTCAAATCTGCAAGGAGCTCCATATGAAAAGACTCTTGCACCTGCAAAGCCACATGGGGCTCTGTGGGCAGATCAGTGTGCACACACGCAAGGCCCCAGTGACTGCAGTGGGGCTCTGGGCAGGCACAGAAGTCTGCCCACACAATTCTCCTTGCAGGATCAGGACCATAGACATCTGTATCATACATACAACTAAACCATACAAAGGTAAAAGAATTAGCTGAAACTCAACCATTTATCAAAGTTAATTTTGCATTTTTCTCAGCAATAAACCACAAATCAATGAAAAATTGTCTCATCATGATTTCTTTATCTATACTTCTGTGGGTTTTGTACCTGCTTACTCTGCTGTGTCATGTCAGCATATATTGCAATAGTTTTGGTATGCAATTTTAAGTTTGTATCAGGATTTGCAACTGTATGAGGAACAATTAGCTACGTTTTTATTGGAAAGTTATTATTTGAACAATTCCCATAAATAACATAGCTCATGATGCAACAGTGACCCAAACTTTCTGAGAGTAGTTCTCATTTATTTGCTTTGATGGCAGTTTCAGAGCCATTTGCTCCAACTAAAAGTGAAACCAAAAGCCTGAAAACACAGTGTCACTCTGTGACTAACCAGCCTGCCTCTTAGGCCCTGCCTACACTATAGTTCTGAAGTTGCAAGCCAGGCAGCAGCATGGCTTTGTAACATGATGAGGCCCCTTCTACTCCGGTCAGAGAAACTATCTTAAAACCTCGCTAACAACCACCATTTTTAAAGCAGATCGAGCCCTGGTGTAGACAAGGCCCAACAGTTTGAGAACAGTAGTTAAATTACAATACAAAGGCACAGTGGGTTGAATTAGGAATAAAGGCTCCAACCAACTCCAGATCAACTACCTGCCCCCAACATGCTTCTTTCTTGCAGCAAAGGCTACAGCGGCCTGTAGCTGCAGTACGGCCAAGGCCAAAAACAGCACTGCTAACTTGGACTCTACTTGGCAATTCCTTGCTTCACACCCAACTCTTAACAATGGTGCGGCACTTCTGGTATTTAATATCGAGAGCCTTCAGGGAGAAGTTTTGGAGTGGAGGTTTTGAAGCTGCGGCTTGACAAAGCCCTGGCTGGGATGATTTGGCTGAGGTTGGTCCTGCTTGGAGCAGGGGGTTGGACTGGATGACCTCCAGAGGTCCCTTCTATGAAAGCGGGGTGCCCGGCAAAGGCGGACAGGCAGCAGGGTGATCTGACCGCGCTCCTTGGAGTTTCCCAGTTCAGGTCCCGATGGGCTAAAGCTTCCCATCCACCCGCCTGGGACCGCCACCAGGCCGCTGTTGAACAGAGGAGTAGCCTACCGACCCCCCGCACCTCAACCTTCCCATAGCAATGATGCAGTGGGGCTGGTCTCTCCTGCACCCCCCCCCCCAAAAAGGCCCAGCTGGGCACCGGGAGGAAGATAATGAGAACCACAGAGGGGCCCACCTGGAGCACGCCCCAGAGGGGGCCCACCTGGAGCACGCCCCCCCGCCCCTGAGGCGTCTGTGGGGCGGAGGCCCAGGCGGGGGCTGCCCCGGGGGCGGGGGGGGGGCGGGACATGGGCGGGGCAGACTCCCCAGCCGAGAGGCGGGCGCTGGGGGCCGCGGGCCGCTCCCGCCGTGAGCCGGCCGCAGGCCCCATGACGAGGCAGATCCCGGCCCGCGCGCCGGCCCCGCCCCGCTCACCTGTCGTACTCGGAGCGCGTGAGGAACATGGCGGCGGCGCGGACGGGCGGCGCGTGCGGGGCCGGCAGACGCTGGATGCGGATCCGAGGCCCACGCCAGGCCCGAGACGCTGCCTCCTACCGCGGCCCTGTCAGCTCCGCTCCGCACCCGGCTCCGCACGGCGCCTGCGCGACCCCGCCCCCCTCACCCAATTGGGGGAGCACCTTGCCGCGTCACCACGCCCTCGCCAATAGGCATCCGAGGCGGGATTTCTCCTCTCCCCTCCCCTCCCTTTCGCCCCATGCTATTGGTCAAAAGCTTGCCTTGCCGAGCCTGGATTGGAAGCTGGTTGCCAAGGGTGTAAGACCTACGGGGGTCCCGCCCCCTCGCTTCAACCCTCGAGCTGGGGGAAGGACCCAGGCGGTAATAAGGGGGGAGGGCCAGCATCTGGGAGGCGAGAGCAGGAGGGGCGGGGCTGGGCCTCGCAGGGGGTGGGGGAGGACCCAGCAGGGAGGAGATGGGGCAGGGCAGGGC
>ML677025.1:1734881-1769396 GCA_007922155.1 Mesoclemmys tuberculata
CCTGCAGGGGGTGGGGGAGGACCCAGCAAGTAGGAGATGGGGCAGGCAGGTACCCTGCAAGGGGATGGGCCCAGCAGGTGTGTCTATCTCCAGCTCCCCACCTGGGCAGTGTGGAGCACCAGGCCTGGAGTACCCACCCCGCTCACCCCCCCAGCCTCCCCTGCCACCATCACCACCTGCCCCCGCTGCTCAGTCCCGGCCACGGCCCGGGGCGCAGCCTTCCAGGTTCTTTGTTAAAGCCCCGCTTGCAGAGAGAGCAGGAGACAGCGTGAGAGCCTCAGCTTTCGTTTTTTTAAACCAGTACAAGTCTTGACGTCGCGACGGGAATGCCACCCAGCAGCCCTGAAAGTAAAAGGCAAAGAAAAATAATCCCAAATGTTTTTTTTCAAAAAAACCAGCATGATTTTTATGTGAATCTCGTGATTCTGTGGGGCTTGAGTCGGTATTTTTGAACGCTTGAAAGCGGCAATATTGCAACCGCCCCACAAGCACCAGCATCTATGAAACCATGTTGCAGCTACACCACTGTGCACCCGTACTCTCTTCTATTGTGCACAGCGGCTCTTCACACTGTGCAGGCTCACCTGGACACACATAACTGGCCTCATGTTCTAACTCACACTGGTGCCTCAAATGCTGTGGATTCCAGATTCACCTTATGCCTAAACACCTGGGCTGCTCTGGTCCCATCATCTTCATCCCTCCCACTGTAGCACCCTGGCTGCTCAACGTCTAGTCTCCCATCTGCAGAGCTTGGATTGCTCCAAACTCCTTGTGGATCTCGGGCTGCTCCAAACCAGTCAAGAGTGAGATGTGCATTAGGATTTAACCCAGAGATTCATCTTTAAGGTAGAAAGAGGGGCAGCCTTTATGGACATCTCTGATGTTGTACAGAATAAATAATAAAGTACAAATCACAAACCCTGAATTACCGGCGCTGCTGCCGTGTACTAGTAGCTGTGAACCACCTTCAGACCTTTGTAAATCTCAGACTGATTGTTTTACGAACACTCAGCAGACAACATAGTTTCATTATAGATTTAGACTGATTGAAAACTGAAACCCACTTGTGAATCGTCTTCTCCCAACATCAGGATAAATCCCTGGTCTTTACACCTATGAGATGTTGCCTTAAATCATGTGTTAACAGGGCCCTCCAGCACCACTCCAGTGACAGCTGGGGCAGCATCTTCCCCTATATTCAGGGGGTCTTAGTCCATGAATTTTGATGCTAGACATAAAAGTAATGTGTTTAACCATCTTATGTTACAGCATCCCCCTTCCCCATAAAGTTTGGACTATCCTGTGACCACTTCTCCTTTTACTCCAGATTATTTTTGTATGTGGTGCTGTGGACTGTGCTTTTGGGTCCAGATTCAACTCAGATTTATGCTGGATTTTGTCAACAGAAATGCAGGTGTAGGATCTCGAAATTGGCAAATCCATTGAGGTAGACACTGCCATGGCAGAAAGTGGCCTCAACCCCCCCTCCTCCATTGTAACCCAAAGAGTGGACAGTGCTGTTTGGGAAGGGGGCATGTGCAAAGAACCCAAGGGATGCACAGAAATAGCTTCTGCAAGCAAAAATCATTTGGAGCCCTTGGCTGGAATTAAAACTGCACTGATGGGTGGAATTAATCCAGTGACTAAATTTTCCTCCCAGGGCTGAGGAAAGAGAGGCAGGTTGGTGCAGAGAGCTGTCATTTGCATCTTCCCATGCCAGTGAATCGGCCTCTTGGTGTTTTACATATAATTAAAATATTATAATTAGTTTCATTTAAATATTATAATTAGAGGTAACTGTGATGATGAAAAAACATTTGCTCACACTTTCTGCTATGGAGTTTCATGTGTCTATATCACCAATTTGCACCACTCACAGCTTGTGCTGTTTTATTTATAAAGCTACTGTGGATCAGGAACAGGGGAACAGTTGGACTTGAGGCAGGAAGATGCCTTTGAAGGGAGATCCACTTCCTGATGTTTATCTGATGCATCTTTGCCTTCCCAAAGCAATTATTTTGTTGGGTCTCAGCATCACAGAGAAGGGAATAGGGTAAATCCAACCAGCAAGGTTTATCTCAGTAGAGACTTAGCACTTTGAAAGGCAGTGGAGTATTTCTTGCATACCAGGGATGTTTGCCTGCATCTGCAAAGTGCCATGTGATGCAGCAATCACACAGTCAGACACGTTAGAGATGGAAAAGGTCCCTGTGATTATCTAACCTCAATCCTTCATCCCCAGCCAATGCAAGAGTTTTTCTCTACAGTATATTCTACAATGTACAGATGTGTTGTATTCTGCAAACATAGTTGGGTGAAATTTAAGCAGCCAGGCACGATAGTTTTACACTCAGAGCTAGAGCCAGATAATAAATAGTATGGAGGGCAGGGTATAGACACACAGGGAGACAATTGAGAAGGACTTTATAGCTTGCAATAAATCAGTGGCCATCCAGGACTTCACATTTGTCATTGTACTGTGCACTTCAATCACTTTACCACTTCAGTAGCATTAGAACTCAAATCTTTCAGCTCCAAAAGCAAATGACCCTAACACGTGAGATAAGGGAAAAGCTTCATAAACGATTCCAGCTTTTGGTCTAATAAATGCATAGCTGAGCAGGTCTGGTCCTGTCCAGCAGAAGGCAATGATTAGACATCGCTGCCGTTATCTTTCAGTGTGATTGACTAGGCAAGACATCATTAGAGAAAAGCAGGCCATTCAAGCTAAAATCGAGGCCCTAGAATACCCTATCTGCACTTATGTTAGGCTGCTGCTTTTGCCAGAAGAGGAAAGTGACAATCCTGCTGTCTTCCTAGATCATCTGTTGGGCAGGATTCTGAAAGCAAAAAGAGACACTGCTGTTTAAAAGGGAATTTTTCACGCTGAGGTCGAGGTCACTTCACGGCGATGCAGCTGTCAGGGGCCAGCCTGCAGCAAAGCCAACCTCCTGACAAACTAATGAGTGCAGCTGGCCCTAATAGAAGTTGTCTGATTGACTGAGCCACCTGATAGACTGCAGGAGACAGCAGGCTGATACTTAAACTCAGTATCAGCTCATTGAGCTCCTTATCTGTGGCTGTGTTTGGTCTTGTCCCTTTCCGCTAGTCCTGCTTCTTCTCCAGTACCCCACTCCATCCTGGCTCTGACCCTCGACTATGACTCCTGGCTATGACTCCAGTTAACCCTTCGGCTTTGGCTTCTGGCTCCGACTCTTGGCTACGCTTTCTGTCTACGACTTTGGCTTACTCTCATGCTTAGGGTTTGGCTTCTGACTCCTGGCTCTGACCTTTGCCTTCACCCTAGGACCCTTCCCTCGCTGGATTCAGCTTTAACTGGTTGGCGGGACTGTTGCTCCAACCATTAGCCTACCTCTCCTGCAGCTCAGTCATTGAGAGTTTGAGCAGCCAGAAGGATTGAACAAGGGTGGATAAAGGGCCAGGTCACCTTCCAGATGGACTCCGTAAGGGCAGCCATGCCCCTGTGAGACATTGTGGGAATCCTGCAGAAGTCTACAGGCCAGGTTTATGGCGCGGCAGATCCTACAGGCTCAAGTCATCCTATCTGTGTTTGGTGCCCCAGTTTCTAGGGACTGGATATTCTAGTGCTGGATAAGTTTGGTGGAGACCTTGGAAAGTTCTGCAGTTTCATGAACGAGTGCCAGCTCCTGTTCAAGATACAGCCCCAGTCATTGTGCATTGACCAGACCCAAGTCGGACTTTGTATTAGATTACTAACCAGGGAGATCCTGGCCTGGGCCTCTTCTGTCCTGAAGACTGCTAGCCCTCTGCTGGGGTAGTTTGAAGAGTTCATCTGAGTCGTGGGGATTGTGTTTGACTATCCAACTTCTTTGCAGTTCTCCAAGGACGCACTTCAGGGACTGCCTCAGGGACCAGGTCAGACGCTACGTTTGCTGCAGAGTTTCGGCAACCAGGAGCAGACACTGAATGGAACGAGGCAACACAGTGCTACCGCTTCTGACATGTCCTAAGCAAGGAAATCAAGGATGAGCTGGCACGGGTGGAGCTGCTGTCTGAACTGGACACGTTGGTTAAGCTGTGTATCAGTATTAACAACCACCTGCCTGAACGCTACCGGGGGAGAGAGTCAAGTTCCTGACATCCTTCCACATTTTCATCACAGGGGCCAAGAGAGATCAGCCAGGTTTGGCCTCACCTGTCTGATGTGGTGAAGGGCTGGTGTCATTCTTCGGGCTTATGCCTGCACGGTGGGGAATCTGAATACTATGCCACGGGATACTCTGCTAAGAAACAAGCCATGTTTTGACCAGAAAGACTCCAGGCCTCAGCCTCATTAAGGAGGTCTGGACTGAAACTGTTTTCTTCCTCACTCCAGAACCGTAAATCTCTCTTCATTTATGGGTACCTGGGCTATGGGTGGACACTGTGCCAGCACCCTCCAAATGTCACTCTGGCTACAACATCCCACCATGGCAGAGGGTAGAGCCTATGTATTATTACTTATGTCCTCAAAAGAAGACTTTTTTACCTGCATAATTCTTATACATAACCCTTCTGGTGGCCCTCCACACAGGGGCGAATTTCACCCTCAGTAAGCCGTGATATTTCAGAAGCTGAGTTGAATCCAGAGACCACCTGGATCACCAACTGGAGTTTTGCTCAGCCTTGGTTAGGTTTTAGATTCGTGGCCACCCTCCCTGAGGCTGAATTTTTCGGAGACAGCAAACAGACTGGATATAGATAAAGGCTTCTCTAACGATGATTGCCTTTACTTTCCCTCACAACTGGCAATCTCCGGAATGTGCTCTGCTTGTGCTTAGTTGGCGTCTTGAGACTGCATCTATTAACGAGTCAATCAGAAATGCATCCAGCAAGGCACCAGCACAAAAACACCAGTTCCTGATCTACTTAGAGAAGATGTGTGGTTAGCTAATTGCTGTTATACTAACATGAAATGAACATGGCCAGGCAGAGTGCAGGGTTGCGCTCCAGTTATTTAGCACTGGATGGTAGCGTTTGCTGCTAAATGCAAGTCCCAGAGCTCTGACTACGGCCTTGGAAATATATCAATCTTACGTGCCCACAACAAACATGGCTGCCTCGCCCTCTCTCATTTCACTCAGCTGACAAGCAAGGGAAAACTTCTAGAGTCAAATTCAGCCTTGGCGTGAGCAGGGACCATTTTGATTGACTTCATTTGGAGCTGGCGATGCTCAGCACCTCTGAATCAGGGCAAAGATAGCTCAGGTGGGGACCCAGAATCAATGGCCCCATGGGAAAACATTGGCCATAGGAACTTGTCCAGGATCACATAGCAAGTGGCCAAATTAGGGTTAGAATGCGGAATTGATGGTTCTTCCATATGTGCTTTTAACATGCTTCTCCTAACGAGTTTAATTGACACACACTACAGAGATCTTTAATGAGAAGGTTGAGAAGTGACTTGATCACAATCTGTAAGTCCCTTTGTGAGAAGCAGAGAGCTCTTTAACTTAGCTGACAAAGACATGAAAAGAACTGGAAGCTAAAGCTAGGAAAATTCGGGCTAGAAACAACTGACCTACAGATGTGGTGCTTTCTCCATCATTTGAGTCTTTAGATCAAGACCAATTCATAGATCTAATAGAACTGTTCCAGACCAGCCAGAACCATCTGCTGGAATTCTCTTGCCTGTGTTGCGCAGGAGGGCAGAATAGAAGATCATAATGGTCTCTTCTAGCCTTCAAATCTATGACTCTCTGATGTGATTGTTTCCTGTTGTAGAAGTGAAAACTATCCTGGGGTGGCCTTTGGCCCCAGAACTCGTTGGTCCAAAATACAATTATTAATCATCAGTTTTATAATTTTATCACCATAATTAATAAATCAGACTCAGCCTTATGTTTTTACTCAATAGGCTTTTCATTCTGTCACCACAGGGTTGTACGGAAAGCAATAGCCAATCAGAGTACATGGATCTGCACTGTCTCAGTGTAATTATTATTTTCTGAGTCATCAAAGGATGCTGGATGCCTCCCAGAGATATGGGCAGTCCCATCCCCAAAAGCATACAATTAAAATTCTAGATGCGACATAAGTGGGGGTGACAAACCCTGGAGAGGTGATGGAGGTTACCGCCGCATGTTGCCCTAGGTGCACAGGATGGGCACTGGTGTGTTCTGATGGTCTGTTCAGATGGTTCATTTGTGTATAAAGTTGTTTTTCACTGAACAGAACCACCCAGGTGGATGGTTGTTGAAAACTACTTGCACAGTGGCTCTCTAAATACGTGTACTCTGATTAGCTGAAGACCATTGCTAGCTGAGTACAAGGATTTCCACATTGCGTGGCTACTGAAAGATACACCATTATGCAAATCAGAATATCTCCACCAGTCAATCTCCTGGGAACTACATAATAGAGAAATAAGTGTGCAGTTAGGCGCCAGTTACTGCACAACATCCCTGAACTCTGAATGACTGAGAAAATTCCAATCCCTTATGGTACCCAATCCGTAGGATGCACCGTTTAAATTATGGGAGGAAAGATTTAAAACCGACTTGGGAGTCAGTTCTACTGGATTCTAATCCCGGCTCTGCCACAGATTTGCTGTGTGACATTGGTGATTCAATTCACGTCTTTGTGCCTCAGTTTACCTATCTGTAACTCTTTCCTCATCAGGGAAGAGTGAAGCTGATAGAGCCCGGAGATCTTTGGACAGAAGATACGATAGGAATATAACATATTATTCTTTAAGTAACTGTTTGGTTATATGGCACTGGGACTTCACACAGCATGAAATTCACCATTGCACAAGGTTTACACCCCTCCAAATCCAACATAGGCAACCCTGCTTAAATGGAAATCAATAGATTTAAAGCCACAAGGGACCCCCCCCGCAGGTATAGAGCCCCCCTCCCCAGGGCAGCTGGGGGGTGGTGCCAGGACCCCTCCTGCCCTGTGTGGTGGGGGGTGCATGAGGCCTGGGGGTACACAAATGTAGGCTGGACCTCCGGGTGCCAGAGACCCTCAGTACACTACTGTCTCTTCCCTCTGCCCCCGTGCATACCAGCAGAAGGTAGATGTATATGTTGTATTTGGCTGTCATTTCTCTTTTTGCACTTGTTTGTGAAATAACATTTCTCTCATCATGCCTGATCCAAAGCCCAACGAAAGTCAATGGCCTTTGAATCAAGCCCTAATAGGTCTGAGCCTCAAAACCCTACCTCCACTCGTAATAACTACAGAGTAAATCTGCATCCAGAACTTTTATACAAGGCAAAGTTTATTAAAGAACAGCAGAGACATGCTCAGTCTAACCTTGTTACCGAAACCTTCTTATTTATTACCCTCTACACCCAAATTTAGCTGGACCACAAACTAAAACATATATAATGTCAAGGGCCTCATCTACCCAACATTCCCATGTGCTTCAATGGGAGATTAGGGCATCCCAGAACTGGTGGATCTGGCCCTGAATCTTTGTTTTTTATTTTGGCCACCCACTTGTTCTACATGGTCAGAAAATGGCAATTTTCTTGTTAGGGTTTAAAAAGATTTCTATTCTTTATAGAACTCTTCATCCAAAGGTATCACAGTCCTTCACTAACATTCATTCATTTCCCCACATACCTCCATTATTATTAGTCACCATTTTACAAATGGGGGAAACTGAGGCACAAAGAAGGGAAAGAAATGGCACAAAGTCACAGAGCAAGGTTCCAGAAGAGATCCAAAAACCTTAACGCCAAGTTCCCTGCTCTAACCACTAGCTTACAGTCCATCCAAGGAGAGAAACCAAGATTCCCATCACCAGCACTCTGCTCTATCCGCTAGAGCGCATAGAGTTTAATGCTCCAAGAGGACATTGGTTAAGCTATAGAGAGACAGCTGTCTGATTTGATCAAAGACTCCATTCCTTACTCCTTGCAGCACCACCAAGGCTTTTAAGTTCTGTTTCACCCCCAGCTGTGCTGTATATATAGCAAGAGAACTTCCTAAAAATCTCTTTCCCTTATCAGTTTTTGCTTTTATAGATTGATGAGCCTCCTTCCCCTCCCCTTTCCCCCCCCCCGACTCATGCCAGCTTCAAACCAGTGGATGCTTTACCCTGTTGAAGATCCTAGCTTAATTTGCTTAGCTATTCTAAAGCTCCTAGTGAACTAGTGCATTCCAGCATACTGCCTATGACACAGCATAGGCCCACCTTTGCATGCATGGAAGCTTTATGGCTAACGAACTATAACTACATCCCAGGTGCTCCCATATCAAGACGATGAGTGTGCTATAAAACCTCTGTAGACAGATTAGTCTAGACAACATCAATATTACATAAAACAAAATGGGCTTTAACGGCCCATGTGGTGTACAGGTGCAACCTTTTGCCATTCCACTTGGCTAGAGCGTGGAAGCCACCCAGATTGAAAGCTAGCCATGTGCCTCCCACACAGATGCCTTTTACAAGTGCATGGGGAGTAAGGGGGTCAGATAATGATTTAATTAACAAACCAAACAATTAAGCCCTATTTTAATGCAATGGCTTTAAAAGCAGGAACAAAGACACAGAGCTAGTTTATATATAAGCACAATTGTGGAATGTGCAGTACTATTACCACCCATGCAGTGTATAATACAACTCTGTTATAGAGCCCTTTCTACCAAATACACCTCTGTATTTTGCACTTGCCTGCCTTGGACAGTTTACCCTCTCAGGAGAAGGGCTTGGAATTCTGGACTTGGCCTAATCTCTCACTAGCAGCAGTTTTACACCAACAAGAGAGATCAGAATGAGAACCCCACCAGGTGGTGAGAGATCAGGCCTTCAGATCACCATATTATTATGTACAGAACAGCTCATTTAGAGCATGTTTAGAGGTCTGTGTCACTCACTAGTTTCAATTGTTCTCTGGGGAGGGAACATGCACAAATGATAGCATCACCTGTAAATCCCAGGTTATTCTGTATTACCCACTAATACACAGTGGACTAATCTGATGATTTAACTAATGAAAGAATATCATTCATTCCCCAAAGAGGATCTGAGACCACATCGCTCCTACTTCATGACCCCATGCCCTTTCTGAATGTCTCTCGTGACTCTCCTCTCTCTGATGGCCTTCTTTCCAGATTGCTTTGAAACTCTATTGATGTCACCCTTTGGAGTGCTCCTACCTTCATTTAAAAACAGCTGCTTCACTGGGAAGGCTATAGAAGCTGCCTGTTTTTATCTCCCCCCTCCCTGCCCCTCCTCCCAGCAATTGCAGCTGCTGTATCTGAACTCCATTACCCCGGTTGCTTCCTCATATCCCCTTGACTTCACCCTCCTTACCATAGTCACACTCTGGGGAAAGATGGAAGAGGGAAATGGCAAGCAGAAATAAATATTGATAGTATTTAGGCAGTGTCCATCACTGCATAGAACCTAGGCCCTGATGGAGACAGATTGTTGGGCTCAGAAATTATGACATTAAGGCCCACACTTGCAAAAGCAGCCTCTCATTTTGGGTGCAACATATTTTGGTACCCTCCGCTCTTATTGACTTCAGTTGGAGTTTTGGATCTTTCAGCACTTCTGAAAATTAAGTTTGTGGGGTGAAAGCCTCTCTCCATAAAAGTAAATGGGAGTTTGCCATTTATGTCGTTAGGGCCAGGATTTCACACAAAGTGTCTAAAGTTGAACACCAAAAATCACTGGCTCTAATTGCCTTTTAAATTTCAGTTCCTGGATTTTGTGTAATCTCTGTAGGTCTCCTCTGCTTTTCACTTCCTGTCCCTAACTTTTTAACAAATCAGATCTCAGATATAGATTTAAAGCAATAAGCCAGGCCTTTTCTGTGCAGGCGATAGGAGAAGTTAGCCTACACCAAAAGTAAGAAATGGAATCTCTGAGACAGACTAAGCACTGACTTGCCAAGTCTCACGGATTGGGGAGGGCGTTTAATTCTAGCTGCTTTTAATTTTTTCTTTGTATGTCTCATTGGATTTTAGTAATTTGCAGCCACATGTTCAAATCCATTTGTGTGCAAATCCCCATGGACTAGAGACTGTCCCCTCTGTATCAGCAGGAAGAGGGGGAAAAGAAACCTTTTCTGGGAAGCTGTGGGAAAGGCTGGATCTGGTTTGGGGCAGATGGCATTGAATTAGAGAAGGTCTGTTTCTGAAAACTCTGGAGGTCATCCCCATCCAGACAGCCAGACTATTTTGTGGATTTAAGTGAGGCACAGCCCTGGCTTGTACTGGCCCTGCATTTCACTTTGAGAACAAACAGTTGTGCCAGAGGTTCTCAAACTGGGGGTCGTGACCTCTCAAGGGGTCGTGAGGTTATTATGGGAGGAATTGCGAGCTGTCAGCCCACATGCACGCCTGTGAGGGTGGCATGGCATGGGGGAGGTTATCACTTTTGGGGGGGTCGTTACAGCCTGAAATATTTCCAAAGGGTCCCAGCAAAAAAAAGTTTGAGAACCCCTGCATTATGCCATGCTGGGCCTCACCAGCTCCCTAAGGAAAGCTTGGACAAGCCTTAATGGGATATGTAATAGGGTAACCTACATGATGTTGTCCTTGACCTAAGGACAAAGAGCTGGACTTGGCTTAGAACAGTCTTTCCTAGATAGATTTTGGGGCAAACAACAGAGGCGCTTGTTCCATGGAGCAAGCAGGAACCGGAGACACTGTGACTGGCACACAAGGAAAGCATGACTAGCCTCCACCCTTGTGATCTCTATTTCCCACCCCATGGTAGCATAGCTTCCTGCTGCTGGTTCTGCACAAGCACTAGCGTAAATCCTTTATTCTCATCTGTTTCTCTATTTCTCAGACCAGCTGTGGTCTAATTGAGCCTGCCAGCCAGATCTGTTGCTAGTGGGGGAACGAGTGCACATCCACCGTGCTGGGAGACGGCCATTCTTTTCCCCAATTTTGAGACTTTGTCAAGAGGTGCCCATCACACCGGTAGTGCCAAGGTAGGGCTCAGTGGGGACTGCAGGGCATGGGATTTTCTGCTGGTGGAGAAGAAACTTTCTGGTGTTTAATGAACTGGGGCATAGTGACCAGTCATTAGAGAGGGCAACATCCTGCCTCCCCCCACCCCCTTCCATCGGAGAAGGGAGAAGCCCACCAGAGAAATGAGGCTGGCAAAACTTCATGAGGTTCTAGTCTCCTGTGAAGCATATTTCTATGTAGAGGACAGTCTGATCCCCCTTCTAAGTGCATAAATCAGGGAACTGGGAAATGAGCAAAAGAAGGAAGCAAGGTATAGTGGTTAAATCAGGGAACTGGGAAGCAGCAGCCATAGGAATAACAAATGAGTTATTAACTTGGAGCTCACAAACAGGTTTCATGGCGTCATCATGACCCATCCTTGATTTCTTTCTGGATAAATGGGAGGAGGATCTTGAAAATAGTTTCTATGGTAACATAGGGTCACAGTATGGAAAAGGCTGAGTACCACTGGTCTCTCTAAGGTGGCTTCTATGCCTATCCCCATACTATCAGAGTACCTTACACTTCTTGGCTGTACAGAAGATTTGTTAACTTTGTTAACACAGAGTTCATGTTGCCTGGTGGGATTCCAGAAAATCGAGTTCAGCGACATTTAAATCTCTGGAAACCAGGAAATGAAGAGATAAAGTATACACCAGTGCAACCTTAACTCTGCCCCTGTGGAGCTGGCAAAAGCTACTGGGAATTACCTACATGCACTACAGCTGCATTCACTGTGCAAGGTGTAGCCGTGCTGAATGGTGGAGGGATTATTTGGAGCAGCTTGGCAGAGATGTGATTGTGATATGAGGAGATTGGGGGGCCAAGGCCCTCTATGTGGGTATCAGCTCCTTCCCATCCCCTGTGTGTGTGTGTAATAAAAGGAAAGAGGTGCATGTGTACCTTAAGGGATCCAGTATGCCTCATTTCAGGACACACTTCTGTAGGTTGTGTCAGTAGTGGTGCACAAGGGTCTTCTTGCCATGGGATTGTCAGCGGAGAGGAGGGATGGGAGGGTGGTGCGTGGGTTCAATGATGGGCAACTGAAAATACAGTGTGAGATGGAATCCTGTGAGTGTGGGTGAGTGGATTGTAAAAGTAAGCAAAGGGGTTATAAAACTTAACAAGTATGAGGGTGTTTCTGGGGAGTTGGCTCGGCATTTGAGAGTAGAACAGATGTAGGGAGCTGCTGATCAGTACAGCTCACCTAAATACAAGTTTTGCCTTTGCAAAGAGGAAGTGGTTGACTCTGTGCTACCATTGGCATGTGCTCCTATTCCCTGAGCGATGTGCACTATTTGCAAAGGCAAATGGCTGTTCATATGGGCATATCGCTCAAAGAGGTTGTGGACACGTAGCTCAAAGTGTTTAAGTTGGAAATACCTTAATTCTTGAGTTACTAGTTTTGAGAGGTTTGAGTTTTGCTGAACTTGGTGTTCTGGAAGGCCTACAGAGCAACCTGAACTCTATACTAATGATGTGTGTAGTCAGTGAGTTTCCTAGTTTTTGTAACAAAGATAAATGTTTGTTGTAGGAGTTAGTGATTATTTAGGCAGTCATAGTTATCGGTAGGTTTGTAGCTGAAATGCTTCTGTGGCTAGGTAATAATTATATGTAGCTCTTATATAGCACTTTTCATCAGTAAATCTGAAAGCATTTGCCCCATTTTACAGATGAGAAAACTGAGGAATATAGCGGTGATGTGACAGAAATAGTCCCGCTCCAGTGGTGTCTCCAGTAGGCCACAGAATTGCTGTGTGAGTCCTAAGTGCTCCTCCCCACTCTTGTACATGTACACTTTGTTATAGTGCAATGAGGATAATGGTCATACTTTGAAATATTTGCAGGGTATAGTTGCTGAGAGAAATCACAGATGTGGTCTATATTCTAAATTCTTGAGTGTTTTATTACTTGGTGGTTACAGTAACTTTAAGCATGTGAGAGGAAAATGGTGTGTTTCTTCTTTTCTATCACTTCCTCCACCATTTCCCTCTCGGGCCACCCATTCCCATTTATCCCCCTCCCTCCCTGCAACCTCTCCCCTATTTCCACCCTCTCTTCTGTCTCTAGTTCCCCCTTCCCTCCAGTAACAATTCACATGTGGAATGTATTTCCTTTTCAAAAAAAGGTTTCAGCGCCTTCTGAATTATCTGATGTGCTCAGATTACATTTTCCCAAAAGAATAACAATAATTTCAAATCAAAGGAACAAACCTGTACAGCAAAATGTTTACACTTCGCTTTCAGATGAGTAGATTTCAAACTTAAAGTGCCTGCATGTAGGTCAGTTTGCAGTGGCCGTGGGATGACTCCTTGAGCCACCCAGGATATACGAAAACTAGTTGTCTATCAACTTTCTTGGCTAGTCTTTCTTCACATGCGCACTATAATCTGTTCAGCATGTGAGTGTTATGCTTGCACCTATCCAGTGAGTTTAACTTTTTTTAAAAATTAATGTTTTCAATATCGCTTCCCCAAAGGGGCTGTGAGTATCATGCGCTAGTGGGAAGGAGGTGAATGTTGAACAACTGAGATATTTGGGGCATGATCAGAGACATGTTTTGAGGGGGGAAAAATTGGCAGAATGTGTCAGCTTTATGAAATACTTTTGTGGGGAGGGGGCTGCTTGGGAACCTCTTATGCAAATGATCCCAGTTTTGGAACATTGATTCTACCCTGTGCTCTCATGAAACACACCAAATGTCAAGGCAATGGAGTAAAGTATGCAGATTGTAGAGCATTTAGAAGAGTTGTCCTTTCAAAAGAAAGGAAACCTGAATGCTCACAAAGCTAGTGCTTGGCCATATGTAAAGGCACTTGTGGCTGAAGACCCTCCCAGGGAAGGTGCTCAGAGGCTGCAATGGGAAAAGAAAGAAGGAAAGGTATTACTAAATCGGAGGAATTAATTTAGAATTTCCGTGTGTCCCAGCACCAGGTTTGCGCAAGGGGGCTTGGAGGGAGGAAATGTGTCTGCAGTTGCAAACTGCATGGGGGGCTGGTGCGGAAATGTAACCCGTTTGCTTTAGTGCTCAGCTCCCGGGGGAGGTGGGAAGAGACAGAACAGTAGCACTGCTAGCATCGCTCCATGGTTGGTGACTTATGACTCTTGGCTTGCTAGGGTGCCTTCACTAATAAGCGGTGGTTAATTAGTGGGCATTGGAGGACGGTGTATGGCACACCACGGGTTCCTGAGTTTGGTTCCTCTTATGGGCGGTTATGGCAAGGTTGTTTCCCCCCTGCTCCGTCTGTGGGCTCACGGCGAGTGCCCGAGAGAGGCAGACAGACAGACAGACAGACCGACGCGCTGGCAGTGCCCCGGCGGCGGGCAGGGGGCGCTGGTGCCCCCCCCCCCAGCAGAGGGGCGGGCACGGGGGGGGGAGACTGGGTGGGTTTTGCTCTGCACGTGACTCCGCGGAGTTTTCGCTGCCAGTTTGACACAAGTTTGAATCCCGGCTCGGGTGCAGCCGCCGGGCGCAGCGCAGGAGGCAGCCCCGCCGCAGCGCCCCCCCGGCCCCGCCGCCCATCGCCCGGCCAGGGAGCGCTCCGCACGGCCACACCATGTCCGAGCCCGCCGCCGCCGCTGGCGACAAGGAGCCCGGGCAGCAGGTACCCGCAGCGCCCCTCTTCCTGCCCCCCAGCTCCCCCCCACCCCTCCCCCTGCCCTGCTCCCCAGCTCCCCCCACCCCTCCCCCTGCCCTGCTCCCCAGCTCCCCCCCACCCCTCCCCCTGCCCTGCTCCCCAGCTCCCCCCTCCCCTCCTCCTGCCCCCCTTTCCTCCCCTCCCCTCCTGCCCCCTCTGCCCCTCTCCTCCCCTCCCCTCTCCTCCCCCCTCTGCCCCTGCCCCCCCTTCTGCCCCCCCCGCTCCTCCCGGGCTGGGCTGACCGCGGTCCCCGCCCTTGTCTCTCCCCTGCAGGGCCGGCAGCTCTTCGGGCTGCGCTGGGGCCGCCTGGAGGAGCCCCTGGGCTTCATTAAGGTGCTGCAGTGGGTGAGTTCGCCCCGGAGGCGCTTTCTATTTCGGTACCCAGGGAGGCGGGTGACGTCCCTCCAAAGCAACGCGGTGCAGCCGCGGGGGGGCCCTGCTTTTTAGGGGAGGGGCGGAGGTCTCGGCGAGCTGGGCATGGGAGCAGGGCAGGACGGCACGCGGTGCCCTCCCGAGGCAGCCCTTCTCTGTGCAAGGAGGCCCGCGTTTCTGGGGAGGGGTCCGGGATCTGGCGCTCGCCCTGCTCACATTTCACTCCGCGGAGAAGAGGAGCTGGCTGCAGTGCTTTAACCTTTCCAGAGCTCTGATCCAGCGCACACCAGGCCTCGGCTGGTCCCTGGGCTCGCTGAACTCTCCTCTCCCCACTGCCCGCCCGAAAGGTTGGAGCCCGGCACTTATTTGGGCCCCAATACTTGAGGCTGCGTGGGTGGGAACCGCCCCCCCCATACACACACAGCTCAGAATAGATCTGCTATGAAACCGCTTTCTGCCACCTTATGATCACTGCAATCAGGTGGCAGTAACTGGAGTTGTCTGTTACAGCAATGTTGAAAGCAACATGTGTTCCCTGGGCAAAGTTACAAGGATTGTTTTGTAGCGGCAGATTCAATCTCCAGCTTGCCTGTAAGGAGCCTTACTCTGACTGAATCCTTTAAAGGAAAGAAGTGCTGCCTACAGCAGGATGCTGAGAGCCAGGGCTCCTGTGTTCTATTCCTGCTGATTCTCATGTGACCTTGGGCAAATCCTTTCACCCCTCCGGCTAAGGCACACCCATTCATAAAGGGGAGATGTGCACCCATTTCTCAGGCACCTTAACTCAGCACCGTTTTGCTACGGCCACTGTGAACGAAACGGGTTCTAGAAGAACGCAGCTTTGGTGTAATGCATAACACTAATTATGAATGATCGTATTTGTAAAGATGATTGTTTAAAAGGCCTTCCAGATGAACTAGGAACCTCAGCACTGTCATATCTCATGGCACATCAAGAGCGCTCCATTTGGTTCATGCTTCCATGTGGTGACAGAACTGTTCATGACATCACGCTCTTGATCTGCCAGGATCCAGGGAAGCCTGTACTTGGCGTATGATATGCCGTAGTTAATTGGCAATAGCATTCAACTCTCCTATAGTACTCTCTTTGGCCATAAGTCACTTCCCAAAGGCAGTTGAGGGTTATTGTCCCTATTTTGCAGCACGGGAAAGTGAAGCGCAGACAGGAGGTAACTTACACGAGGTCACTCATGGGCCTAAGACTACACCCCACATTCCTTGATTCTCACCCACACCACCTCTGAAAAACTGGCTTTGAACCTGTTTACATGGGATGCATTAGGCCAGCACCTTCCAAAACTAGCTCTGGTTTTGGGAACCTAACTTGAGACCCCAGGGGCCTGATTTTCAGAGGTGCTGAGCTCCTGCAGTCCTGACTGAAGTCAGTGGGAGCCGCTGGGGCTCAGCAGCTCTGAAAACTCAACGTGTCTCAAGTCAAATACCCAAAAGCAGAGGGATCCGAAATCAGTGCCAAGTCTCAAAAATATTGGCCTCATGTCTCACTTATCTAGTACTGAGAGGTGCTGAGGACCCAGAATTCTCCCTGAAATCAACTGGAGTTGAAAGGGCTTCAGCACGCTGTGGGATCAGGTCTGCTAGCCAATAGGATCGAAAGGGTGTTAATATCAGCGAGGGAGAGGCATGATACAGGATGGTTTGAAGGGCTATAACTAGGAGGGATGCTATAACACTGAGCAAGAAAACCTAAGCTGAATGCAGGAAAACAAAGGGTAACAAAGACCAAGATCCTCAAAAGTGTTTAGGCTTTCAGTGCAAATACCTTTGAGCATCTGGGCCAAAGAGCTCTATTCGACTGTGGTATAATGTCTCGGGTGAAACAGCGAGAGACACATTGCTTTCCTCATTTAAAATCAGGCTGGACAAAGTACTTGGGAATAGACAGTAAGGATCAGTTCTGCACTGGCTGGGGAATGGTCAACATGACATAACAGCCCTTTCTCCCCTGTTCTGTTCAGGATCAGTCCTTTATAGATGAAGTGTGAACGCTTCAGTCTTTTCAGCCTCAGTTTTCATTCTCTCTTTCATACACACACACGCTCACAAAGTTTTTTTTTTTCTTACTGTCGCTCGTGGGAGCCAGAGTTCAGGGTGCATGAACTTAACCAGAGCAGAGTGTTTCTGCATGAGTTACCAGAAAACTATTCAGGAACGACATTCATCTTCACCCCGTGCCAATGGAAGAGAAAGAGAAATTCAACTCAGAACCTAGAACAGGAAATGTCATTTGAGACTTGTAACCATTTCCTGCATGGATGAATTACACACTCATTACAGGGATGGGGGCGGGGGGCAAAGAAAACAAGACATCAGTTTATTGGACCTGTAATTGAAAACTGATTTTGGTTTAGAAGCATAAAGACCCTTCGGCATTATCAGCCCCAGAAAGAGAATTAAAGGCAAAAGATCCTAACGAGGTCTCCGGGCCCTCTGCTTCATAGTTCTGAGAGAGATCATTGGGTTATTGGGCTGGGTTTCGCTATGAGGCAGGAAGCTTGAGGTTCCTGTGAAAACACAGATTTTTCTTTTAACAGACTCTCTCTGCTTCTGCCCATGCCACCTGCCCGCATGTCTCCGCAGCAGCCATTCTGAAAACCCCAGCTTCTCGGGTTGGTTTCTGATCTACTGATTCAGTGCTTTAGGGGACTGGTGGCCCGCCAGTGACAACAGAAGCTCTTCAAAAGATACTGAAGGGCCTGCTCATCCATTGGCATGGGCAGGTAATGTCCAATTATGCTGGGGAGGGGGGGAAGAAAGAAAGGTGGCCAGCTCTAGGTTTTGTGGGATGCCATCCAGGTTCCTTACCTGCCTTTGGCAGTTCTCTTCCACACCCCCGCACGCTCACTGTGTGCACCTCCAGCTGCCAAGCAAGCGCAAAGCCTCCTGGAGTGCACACAAGCTGGCCAGCTCACCGGGGGCCAGTGAGCAATGTGGGGAAGGGAGCCAGTAAGAAAAGATCTCTTGTATGGCGCCCGGCCAGCCTATGTTGCTGGCACAGATGGGCAGAGATGAAACAGAGGAGCTCAGCGGGGAGGGACCACTGAGAGCATGGGCTGTCTATCAACTGCTCTCCGTTATTACAAGGGCTGTCAGCTGTTCAGTGGTAGGAATTGGGCCCTGTGGAGCCCTGACAGAAAGCGTTGGGGTTATAGATATCCGGGAAGCTTAACGATCCAGCGACATGCTCACTGCCTTGTGCTCTCAGGTGTCCTGGGGGTGGTGCGGTCCATGGGGCCTGTCTGCCCTTGCGGCTCTGTGTATTCCTTGTGATCAGAGCCCCAGGTGCCATGATGTGCCTCAGTGGGAGGCATCAGCTCCAGTTGTCTCCATCAGTGGGACAGCTCTTGCTGTCTTTAAGCCATGATGCCTGCCTCCTCCTCCCTCCGTCAGGCCCTGCAGCTATTCTCTGCCCATACCCATTGTGTTCCAAGTGGTTCTTTTGAGCTGCTGGGAGTTGGAGGTGGGCGTGGTGCAAAGCAGAATAAGGATGCTGTGTAAAGACCCCTGCCAGCCTGGCATTTTGTCTGTTTGGATATCTTCCTATGTAGACCTCCTTCAGCCCCAGAACCTGCAAAGGGCCTTGTTAGGAAGGAGAGTTATGGGATCATCCTAGCGGTTCTGTTATTCCCTTCCCCATGGCTGTTGCAGACATGAGGTGCTGTTGTCTATTAGCTAGAGCAGGGACCTGTGAGTTAAGACACCGGGGTTCCATTCTCAACACTGCCACTACCTGACTTTGGTCCCCTCGGGCAATTCACTTCCCCGCTCTAGGCCTCATCTCCGCCCTCAGTAGGAATCAATGGACCAGCGCCGCAGTTAGTGTAAACTGGCGTAGCTCTGCTGAAGTCAGAGCACTAATACTGGGGCACATGCCAGTAGAGGGGAACTTGCAATTAGAGACAGACCAGGTTGTAGTCTGAGAGAACGCCTCTCCTTGTCCCAGGACATGGGTTCCTGTAGACGTGTCTGGTTCTCTCTGAGGAAGGTACATGCTTAGTTTTTATGCAGCATAGCAGGGAGAACCCCAGCAAACCTAATTCGGAAGAGAGGCTGGTTCAGAGGAGCCTTTCACTGTTAGGTTGCCAGCTTCGATCCAGCTCTCCAGGTCAGGAATGCAGTGACTGATAGCTCGGGTGATGGTTCCCTGCTGGCATGTAGGAGCTGATGTTCTCAGTCCCATTCCCACCAGTTCCGTGTCACAAAACCTCCATCGCAGTTGGCACTAACTGGCCCCCTTCCCGGGCCTTAGCCACAGGCCAAGGATTGAATGGACTAGTGTACAGAGCAGTTTAAACAAGTCACTGTTGGTATGAAACGTTAGTTTGTACTGACTTTGCTGGCGCTTTTCATGCAGCCTGTTGCAAAATAGGCAAATATCTAGAGGAGTTGATGTTTGGACCCCCTGGAAGACCTCTGCCTACCCCTGGCTGCGAACCACTGGACTACAGAGACCGCTTCCATCTCCGTCTAGGTCATAGCACCACCTAGTCTTCTGTGAAGGACTTTGACTCCAGCTTTGCTTCTTCCTCCCCTTGCACTGCTGCCCAGGGGAAGGGCTATAAATTCAGCTGCGTGGGCCACAGGGGTGGTCCGCAGCCATGGGTTCTGTTTCTCTATGTTTCGCTTGTGTTGGCCTGTTCTGCTTTCTTGTTAGAAATGTAATTGCGCGAGGAAAAGACCCTGCTGAGACAATGATTTCTGCTGCGTCCTTGCACCAGGTGACGGCTGTCACGTGACCATGGCACCACATTGCAACATAGGGGATGTTGCCTTAATGATGATCTATGGATGTGCCATTGTTCCACTGTAATAACGCCATTGTGAGGGCCCAGATAAACTCTGGACTATTACCTGTGATCACGAGGGCTCTCTTTTAAATAGCAGGAGGCAGGATGAGCCCACAAGAGCTACCTGCTAGTGCCTGTTGTGTGTGGCTAGTTCACTATCGCCAGCTGGAGGCCCTGACTCTAAAACATTTTGCTTTTCTCTTCCAGCTCTTTGCCATTTTTGCCTTCGGCTCCTGCAGCTCATTCAGTGGGGAGACGGGGGCTACCGTGAAATGCAATGACAATCTGAAAGAGATGACCGCCATCTCTGTGCAGTTTGGATACCCTTTCAGGTAACCGGGGATCTTGCTGGGTACGAACCCAGGGGAAGCTTCCTCTTCAGGGTTAATGCCGCTGGGGGCTGTAATTAATCCATCTGAATAGACCGACTGGCCTGACAGCAGTGCTTGACTCAATGGAGCAAGGTCTGTGAAGGGACCAGAACCCATAAGCTTCCCAGATGAGTGCTCTTCCTAAACCTTCCCATACTGACTTGCTTCCATTTCCCGTTTTCAAAAGGGAAATACTTTTTGATGTGATGTGTTGTTAACCTGCAGAACTCACAGCTGCATGATATTTCTGATCCAACAGGACTCTCACTGCAGGTTTTTCTTTAATGTGAATGCTACCTAAACAGATTGAACTTTGTCTGGGAGCTGATGGGTGGCTATTTAACTGTGCCCACTGAAAAATGATTCCCATTTGGGCTCTCTTTTGGGTTTTGAAAATCCCTTCTGCAATGGGTGTGGGCAAAGGGAGGGGAGAGTGCAGGCTGGTATAGGGCTTAATTACCCAAGATTAACTGCAATTAGGAAGCTGCCAGGGAATGGATCCAAAAACGACCTTTGGATACCTGGAAAGTGGAGGCAGATGGGCACGAGACATATGTTGCCTGATCCCAGGGTATGGCAGTTCACTTGGTTCCTGTGCATGCTTAGTTGCAAAGAGAACAAGGTGTTTCTAAATAAACAAGTGGGGACAACCAGAGAGAGGAGCAGCCAGACTTCCCCTCCATGCTCTGCTACAACCCTGTGTATGCAAAGTTCCTATGGCCACGTGAAGCACCACAGACCGATTCACGCCAATTGACGGTGTGAGCTATCTCCATTGAAGTCGGTGAAGCTGCATCCCTTGACCTCAGCAGAGCCCATCCCTTAGACCTGCTCTGAGGAGTAAATGGCATGATGCTTACCATGGTGCCGGCTGCAATTGCCTTGCCTCCCTTAGGCTCCCAGCATTGCGGGCAGTGGTGGAGCTGAGCTGGTGTTAGTGGTGTTGGAAAAACTCCCTTTGTGTAGAAAAGGGAACTGGCGTCAGACCAGCAGAGGTAAATACGGTTATGCTTTCTCACAGCGAGCGCTTGTAGGTCATGTGTTTTGTTGGTTATATTTTTTTCTTCCAGCCCCGTAACAAACTTCTTCCAGTAACATGGGCATACGCACTCGATGGAGATTTACTCAGTAATGCAGTGTTCTGTATGGACCCTTCTTATCATTCCTCTGCTGGGTGACTTAGGGACCTTGAAAACAAGGTTAATAAATGCTTGAATAACTTTTACTGCATTGAGAAAAGTTCCAGAGGGGTAGCCATGTTAGTTTGCATACAGCAAAAACAACGAGAGTCCTGTAGCACTTTAAAGAAGGTGTATTCTCTCTGAGCCCTCCTGGAGATGGAATGCCTAAGGGAGAACCAATTCATTATGGACAGATCTATTCCGCCCCCTTTAGCTGTTCAGGGAGGAGGGTATTAAAACAGACTCCAGAGAATAGGGAACCCTTAGTCCAGGACAAGTTAGGGAGGCTGTGTCATTGAGGTGAAACCTTTTGGACATCTTGAATGCGTAAATGCATGAATTGCCCTGGTATCTGTTCCTACAAGAGGAGAACTTGTGCCAGTATTATCTGAGGCAAATAGCTTAGTAAAGCTGCATAAAAGCATTAGGTATTTGTATGAATAAAAACAGCACCTGCAGCTGTTCTAGCTCTGATAACAACTGGAAGGGCTTTCAGCCCTCATGCTTCAGGGCATATGCTGGTCACCAGTGGGGTCAGGAAGAAATTCTTCTTCCCTCATCCTCTCCCTGCCACACTCCCCCGACACATTACAAGAAGGTGTTTTTCTTAAAGCATCTTACATTGGTCACTATTCAGAGATAAGATGCTGGGCTAGACAGGTAAACCATTGATCTGGTTCAGGCAGGCAGTTTCTATGCTCAATTCTCTTTATGTCAAAGGGCTCAGAGATCTTCTTTAATCAGCTGATGTGGGTGCATGGAGGAAACCATCAGATTCAGAGGTGACCACTTTAACCCCTTGTAGCCCCCAGGTGTCAATGTCACAGCTGTGAATTCTGAGTGCTATGCTACTGTCATGGTGTCATGGCACGGGGCTGGACCCCTCTGGTGTCTTTGAATGCACCCCTTCAGGTGTCAGGCCTTGAGTCTTTACCTCCCTGGAGTGGAATTACATGATTCTCTCTCTCTTAGACTGGCTACAGCACTTCGTGCATCTACTGTAGTTACTCCAACAAGTATGAGTGGGTTCAACACCATGGGTCTTCCCTTTGGGGGCTTGTGAACAGCAATTAGTACAGATAACCAGGCAGACGTCTTACACCAAAGCATTGTTCAGCCTTAGCGGTAGGAACCAGGCATAACATGAGAAAAAAAGGATTAAACAAGAAAGAATCTGCACGCATATCTGTCTTACCTGAGGCCCACAACCCCTTCGAAGCCTAGGAAGGCCGGGTTACTTCAATACCCCCAAATGGGTGTCTGTGTCTATGGTTCCCTGATGACTGCCCCACCTCTAGGCAGAGAGAGACTTTTGAACTGTGTAATTTCTGTTTGATTGGTTGGCTCCCAGTTGTAACTTCGCCAGAGGCTTGGAAATAGCAACTTCACAGCGAATAGCTCAGGCACCTTCTTTTAATGCCCCCTGTGTGGCTGCTTATCTGCAGCCATTGTGTTGCCTTTCTACTTTTTTTCCCCAACAGTGCTGCTGTTAAACTAAACCAATGCATACAGACAGTAAACATCCAATAAACCACCCTAGCTAGCAACCAGGTCACATACAATATTCATAAATCAACACCGATTCCTCGCCCCATCCTTCACAGCAACGTGCACGGTTGTTCCTGTAGTCCCTCAGAGGTAGACTTTCAAAAGTGGCAGCTGGCCTTGGAAAATATCCCTCAGTCACCTGTTTGGAGGTGAGGTAGGGAGAGAGAATATACTGTGGAATTTGTCACCCCTGTTCCTGATGGCTGCTGAGTTAGGAGCCAAACTGCTGTAGATGTCAGCTCAGGTTTCAGGGATAGGCCACTGCTGGAAGCAAGGTACTGGAACCGATGGGCCAGTGGTCTATTCCATCATGGCCAGCCTTTGTTAAGCTCTCTACCACTCCAAATCCAGAAAGGTTTGTTGAGCAGCAAGGAAGTCAAAGCGAGCACAGGAATAGCCACGTTGCTAGGGATCAGCAAAAAGGCCTCTTGGGTGAGTAGAAAAGATGCCAGAATTAGACTGAAATCCATCCTGTGAAGCTAAACATATGAAAAGTGTGAGCATGGCTATATCTATCCACACATCTTGGCCTGCCTGCCAACGTTCGATAGCTATAAATAGAGACACACCTCTGATCTTCTCTGAAATGCATTTGACTGGGAGCCCTTCTAGGAGGCTCAGAGAGGGGAGAAATGGGGAACCTCGCTACTGAAATAACAGTGACTGTCCCTTCTCACAAAGGACAACTGGCAAGAGGGTAAGGTGAGATCTTGGGCATACCTCAGTTCCTCCTGAACAAGTTCTGTCACCCTCAGAGCTCCTCTGACTGCGTGACCTCCAACACATGCAAGTTTCCTGCCTAGCTCCGAACACGAGATGGAAAAGAATAGCTGGCTTCCCAATCTGCCAAGGGCTGTGTCACCAAATTCACACCCTGAGATGATGAACGCAGGGAATTTGTCCCCCATTTAACGGTCTCTTGCTTGATACATTTCACCAAATGGAAAGTGGGCCACATGGTTTCACTGTCCAGGTCAAGTCCTCATCCTCCATCCTGATGTCCGTAAGCAGAGCTCACTGGAGCTTTGCCCATTTATACCTGCTCCGACCTCGGTTTCCATCCATAGTTCTCGCGTACTAACCTGATGCTGTTGTATTCCGCTTTCTGAGAGTGCAGGGAGAGGGTCCGGTTGAAGTGATGGAAACCCCCCCCCCCTTCCTTTAAAGTAAAACAGCAGTATTCATGGCACTCGGTGAGAGAGGGGGATAGGGCTAGAAAGATTTTCACTCCCAGGTGGCTGTGTCCTATTCAGCATAGGAAGGTAATGACTGCAAATTACTTGTTGTGTAGCACCAATGGCATGACACTGCTTGACCGCCATGGCAAAGGGAAGTTCAGTTCCTCCGGGGAGGGTGCAGTCTAAATCAGGTCGTCTGGAATTAGAATGCCGTTGCCATCTGATGGCTCTTCGGCAGCCTGTGTGAAATGAGTCGGTGGGTGTCCTACCGGAGCCGAAGTGACAAGTCACAAAGATCCCTTCTGTTGCTGGCATGAATCGGCCCCCTCTGCTAGCAGTCTTAGCAGAGAGGGGGTTGGATATCACAGTGACGGGCAACCTTATGGAAATCCAGATAGACAGAGCGGCCAAAAACTGCCTGCTGTGGAGTCTGAACTCACTCCTAGACTGTGTCTACACTAGCAAATCATCAACAGGTAGCGCTGCTCTAGTGTAAGACCAGGCACCAGCATTTATACCGCCCTGGGCAGGGCTGCTGGTGCAGATCAAGCGCTAGAAGAGGCGAGGCACTTTGGCGGGCTGGAGTGTGCGGACCTTACCCTGCCTCTGTCCATGCTGTCCTTGCTCAGTGGATAATTCCCACTCATGACCACACAAAGCGGGGACCATCCTGTTAGCTTCCTGGCGTGGCAGGCCAAGATGGCCGTCTCTCTGTCCAGGAGGGGGGCACTGAACGCTGTGGATCGCTGGCTTTACCCTGTGACCTGCACCCACAACGCTGTTTGTTCACTTTGGTCCTCCACATGCAGTCCATATCTGGGTTCCATGGACCCCCCTCATCTGAGGGCGCAGGCCTTCCACTGCTCAACCACCAATCCCAGCGCTCAGACAGGCTGGCTCCCTTCACCTGAGAGAGGGGCTGTAGGCCTCATTCCCTTCTCCCTCCTGTGCCGCGCCTCCCTCTTTGCTGAATGCGTCTCTCTCCCCATCCCTTTGTCTGTGGGCAGGCTATCCAGGATTCCCTTTGAGATGCCTGTCTGTGAGGACAACACCACTAAAAGGACCCTGCACCTCATGGGGGACTTCTCGGCACCCGCTGAGTTCTTTGTGACCCTGGGGATCTTCTCCTTCCTCTACAGCATGGCAGCCCTGGTGATCTACCTGCGATTTCACTCCCTCTACACAGAGAACAAGAGGCTTCCTTTTGTGGTGAGATCCCTGCCTTAGCCTCGGGGCTGGGGTTAATTCAATGGCTCTTCCAGGCTGCAGGGCTTGCACTAAGGAAGCTGGGGTGTTTTACTGTGGCCAAAGCACAGGGGAATCCTGGGTCTGATTTCTGGCTCTGCCACTGGCTCACTGTGGGACCTTGGGCAAGTCACTTCTCATTTCTCCGGAGAGGAAGTCAGGGGAGGCAGAGCTGAGCATCTGTGGATTCCCCCATCACTGACCTCCGACTCCTCTCTATCTGAGCCATCGTTCTGTCTTCGCAACTCTTCCAGCCCTGGGAGCTCTCTCCCTGTGGTGCTGTCATGCTGGTAACACAAGGGGAGACACAGCTGACCAATAACAGGCATCTTCCCCCTAATCCTGGCCAGGGTCAGCAGCCATGTGTTTGTAGACTTCAGCTCTGTGTGCTAGATGAAAAGGCTGAAGGCAGTTTCAGAGCCGGGGCTCACAGACAAGGTCGGTGGCCTCGTGCTGGGATTTAGCAGGTCTGTGTGGTGCCTGGGGTTTCAGATCAAGAAAGGGAGATGTTAGATGCAGGCAGCAAGGGCAGACGAAAGCTGTGTGGTGGGAAGCCATGCGCTCCTGAACCCCTTTTCTTATTAAAGAACAAGGGAGTTGTATACATTGGAAGGAGGGGCTGGAAAACTTGTGGGACCCTCCAGGGAATTTAGCACTCATTCTGGAGCATTGAGCCTAGATCTTTTGGGGACTACCCTAGTACACCAGCTGGAGAGGCTGAGGATGGAGCTGGGGGGCAGGTGGTGTGGGAGGGCAACAGAGACCAAGTGGGGATGGAGGTCCCAGAGATAGAAGCCTGGGGTTGGGAAGAGCGAAGGGAGGCCTGCTGTGCAGACAGCCAGAGCCAGCATGACCTTTCGTACCCGCCCAGGATTTCTGCGTGAGTGTCTCCTTCACCTTCTTCTGGCTGGTGGCGGCTGCAGCCTGGGGCAAAGGCCTGTCAGACGTGAAGGGGGCCACGCGGCCGTCCAGCCTCATCGCTGCCATGCCGGTGTGCCATCTCCAACAGGCGGTGTGCAACGCCGGGGTCACGCCGGCCATGGGGCTGGCCAACATCTCCGTGGTAAGAGCCAGTGGCAAAGCGCACGCCGCAGCTGCCCGCGGGAACCCATTCGGTCACACTGGTGCTTGGTGTAAATCAGCATCGCGCTGCCGAAAGGAATGGCCCATTTACACCGGCTGAGGACTTGGCCCGCAAGGTGCAACGCCTGCCTCAGCGTGTGCTCACACAACTGGAGCAGAGCATTTGTGGAGGCTCCTCTGGACTATGGGCTCGTACAGCACAGTGCCCTTGGGTGATGGCGGGAAGCGGGGGGGAATCAGCATGGAGATTGGCCCAGGGTCCTCAACACATGACTACAGCTACAGGCAGATGTTAGCCATAGCTGGGACAGGCCCTTCGACCTCTGTGCATGGACTGCCTGCGACTAGGGGGAGACAGGTTGCCACACTGGGTGTGTCACTGTAGTTTAACCATTGGCCCAAGGCCAGTCAGGCCACCAGGAACCACTCGGAAACCCTGGGGCATTGGGTGCTGTCTCGTATGCCAAGTGTGTTGCCTTGAGAGGTGGTCGCTGTACGTGACTGTCCGTGCTCCTTAATGATGCTGCCTCTTCAGCCCGGGAACGGGAGTGGATGCAGCAATTAGAAAGCGGACGAGATACTGCCAAGTCCGTATGGCCTCCGGGCCTGTTGAGCTAACGGAGGCTGTCCATTAGCTGTAGCTGTAGGCAGCCTTCTGTCCTTTGTGTCCCCAGCTGCCGGGGAGGGGGGACGTACCACAGAGAGCTGAGCAGTTCTGATTCGACCCAGGAGAGGGCCGTGCACACGCCTGATGCTGGAACTAGGAAGGTCTTGCTGGGAATGCATCAATGATAATTGTGCCCTTTGCTTCCTCTCTCTCTCTGACTCTCCCCTAGCTCTTTGGCTTCATCAATTTTATCCTGTGGGCTGGAGACTGCTGGTTTGTGTTTAAAGAAACCTCGTGGCATGCGCAGACCACCAACAAGGAGAACTCTGCTGAACAGGGAGCCATCGACAAGCAATAAAGACCCTCCCCGCCTGCCCACCCCCTCCGGAGACCTCCCTCCACCCTGGACGGCCAGCACCTTGTCTCACACCCCCCCGCTCATCCCAGCACATGGTGCTGGGGGAGCCCCACCCTCTCCGAGGTCCATCATCATGTTGGCATCCCTCCTGAGCATTATGGGATGCTCACCTTTGAGTGACTGGCAGGCGGGAGTCCTGGCTCGGTCCCAGGTATACGTAACTCGTCGCAGACTCCGAGTGGCTATTACACAACTTACGGTTTATTATTAATTTTTTTAATAAGTGTAATTTATTTGTTTCTGTGTTCCCGGCCCCGCAGCCGAAGGCTGTGTGGAATTGCTCTTTCCAGCTGCCTTGATGAGCCTAAACCAATCTGGAGTTTAGATGCCACCCGGTGGGGCGGGGAGTCACTTCCAGGTGACAGAGGATATGCTAGGGAGACCTAAGCCAGGAACCCTCCCATGCAAGCACACCACCTCCTGCCCAGCCATGGAAAGGCCATCTCATACCTGCCCTCCTGCTTGACTAGGAACAAAGAGGACAGACTAAAGATGCAGAAAGGGAAGGTGGAGAATATGCTATTTCTGACTCCTGGGAGAAGAAGGCCAGTGTATTTCTCTTCCCTTCGGCCTGCAGCATTCTGTAGCTCCTTGGGGAAGCCGATGGAGGGTTTTCAGCTGCTCGTCAATTCCAGTTTGGCTCAGAGGGAGAGCACGTGTTAGGCCAGATAAATCTAGTGTAGCAGCAGCTTGAAGCGGGAGACGTCTTTTGCCGGGAAAGGTGTTAAGGACAGTGATCCAGGCAGTCTTTCCCACCTCTGATCCCACACATGGGTGATGCGGGCAGGGGGTTCCTTACCCAGATCTCCAGCTGGCTTCTCTTCCCACAGCAGCCCTTTCAGCAGCTCTTGGTGCATGTTCCCTCCCTGCCCTATGGCTGAGGAGCATCCCCAGATTTCACCAGTTCCCTGGTTATAAAACCTACACGTATTTGTGAATGTCAGTTCCACCGGCTCCCCGAGGGGCCGCAACGTGAGACTGACCCTCTCGGGTGCCCTGAGCCATAGAGCTTGGCTTGGCTTCTAGGGGAGACTTTGCTCGTAGCTGGAGGAATCCATTAGTCTACACTCCTGACATTTGGCCCCAGGCAGAAGGACCCAGGGCCGTGCTGCAGCTACCCCTAAACACTGCATCGTTCTTGGAGAAGGGGCATGCAACATATTCAGCAGGTGAAGTCTGTAAACCCCTATGAACTTCAGGGCCCTGCTCTGTTCAAAGGGGTCCCTACCTCCCCTAGAGACAGGCGACAGCTTTGGTTCCAGCAGGGGCCCAGGTAATCCAGGCTCCTCTCTGAATCTTCTGGTCTTACTCTCCCGTTCCTTTCCCCCTTGCCCCATGAGGGGGCTCCCTTTTGCTGAAGGAGAGACTAATGTTAATGGTGCTTTGTTAGCTGTGGGACCTTCTGTTCAGCAAAGACCCGATTCCTACATATTTTGTACATTTCCCCTCCCAGCCCATGAGTTCCGCCAGCACCCCTCGCCCCTCCATGGCAGACGGGCTGTGGCCAGTTGCATGGAGCCCTGTGCCAGGCCCCACGGGGTTGCAATGCCCAGTTCCCTGCAGCACAGCCCCGTAGCTATGTGGTGTGGTCCTCAGCCTGCTACAGTGGCCATGGGATGCCCTGTGGGACAAGAGAATTGACCAATCTGTTGCTGCATTGCTTCCCCTCCCCACCCAGGCTTTCAGTCCAGCTGGCCCTTAGGCAGACTTCTCCTAGCCTTGTCTTCCTAGAGATTAAAACCCTCATGTTTCTGGGCATAAGCCACCACTAACTACCAATGGTCAGGAAGAAACCTCCCCCATGGCCAGGCTATTCCGTAATTGTCCAGCATGGGTTTTCTTGCCTCTTCCTCTGAAGCAGCTGGTGCTGGAAACCGGATCCCAGACTAGGTGGACCACAGGCCTGGTGTGGGACAGCAATTCCTATGCTCCCAGGGTGGCTCTGAGAGTGGCTGGGCTGACCAGCTTCTGCACCAGGACAGCCAAAGTGCTCCAGACGCGTTCGGTTCCTTCTGTTTTGCCCTGTTGGCTAAGTGAGGGAGCGATTCAAAGCCAGTCCTCAGCTGGGGTAAAGCAGCCCGCCTCCATTCAAGTCAGGAAGCAACGCTGCTTTACCCCAGCTGAGGATCTGGCCTCTTGGTGGAGACGCCACAGCAGGGACCTCTGCGGCTCAGATCTTCCAAGAGTCCAGCAGCCAAGTGAGCTGGCACCCATCCCTGCCACGGAAGGAGGGAGGAATGGCTGTGTCTTTATTTTGCTTACCAATGATTAGTAATAACAGCTTCAGAACCTGGAGGAAAGGAGAGAGCAAGTCTCTGTATTTTTTGACCTCAGCCCTTGTGGGGGAAGCAGGGGCTGGGGCCCATTTATACTGTGCGGTTTGTTTTGTTCGGTGTCTGTATTTATTTATTTGAAATGGGAGATATAAAATACAAGCTAATTTTTTTTTTTTTTTTTTTTTTTGCTTAATGGCTCTAAGGTTGGCACCTGCCCCTTTGCCCAGCACTGGGAGATGTATTCCTGCTAGCCTCCTACGTTAACCAAGCCCAAGGGCACCAACAATTTGTGAATAACCCCCACCGGTCTCAGGCTGCAGGCCGCGGGCCGTGCGGCTCCTCACAGGGCCCTGCCCTGTGACAGAGATCAGCAGAGGAGGGGACTCCCGTGGCTAGGAGGAGGGGGAGGGACCAACCTTAGCTAGTGCTGGCTTTGCAGTTTCCTGTAGAAAAATGAAGTGCCGCTGTTTGCTGAATCTCTTTGCTGGGGGTGGATGGAAGGGGGCGGAGGCAGGCCTGTCAGCAGCAAATGGCCCCGACTGTGTGAATCTGCGGTGAGGGGGATCACCGGGTGCTGCGTGCAGCGGGGACTAGCTCTTTAGCCCTTTTGGCCACTGTCAGAGCCACCCGATCGCACCAGGAGTTGAGAGGGGGGCAGTGGCTCTCCTGGGTGTGCCTTGGCACTGACTGCTTCCCAGCAGACCCGTCTGTCTCCCCGGGCCTGGCCCCGGCCCCTCTTCACCGGATTACATTGCATGTTTTTCTCGCGCTTGTTGTTATGGCTCTGAATAAAAAGTGCCGCGAGGGTTTGCTATGACGAAGTGCCACTCCGGGCCGGTTTCCTTTGTGCTCCCCACCCATTTCCAACAGAGTCTCTCTCTCTAACCTGCTTCATGTCACAGGAATAGAAAGCCACTTCTCCGCTCTTACAGCTGTCACGCCTGCAAAGAGTGGGGGGGCTCCTCCTCTAGGGGCTAGTCCAGCTGAAGGATAGCCTACGGTTACTGCCAACTGATGCTCCCATGGTTGGAGAGGTACAGGCCTGTGCTGTTGGAGCCGAGGGTTTGGGGTTCAAACCCATGAGAGGGGAGGAGGTGTGATCACAAACAAGCTGCTGCCTGCGCTTGGTTCTCTCCCACCTGCGTCGGAGGAGAGCAGATTCACAGTCTGTTCCACCCAGCAGCCCGGCAGGTTACGTTTGCATCAGCCGCTAAGACCCAGCTTGACGTCTTCTCAGCAGCACGATAGCCTGTGACCCTCCCGGGGTGGGGTGGAGCACAGAGGCTATGCCCGTCAGATCCTGCACTACTCCAGGGAAGGACTGGGAATATCACTGGGTGGGTGCCTCCCCTGCCCCGAGGGAACAAGCTTGCACTCCTCTCCAGGACAGGACCTTGGGTGATATAATACGACTTTGCTGTTTGCCCCAGCGTAGTCGTCCTTGCGTTCTGGCCCAGCATTCCCTCCCTGGATGCTCTCAGCAGCCTTGGAGCTCCCCACCTGTACCCCATGTCTTCTACTGCCAGCGAGGGCATATTACAGTGTGTAGCCATAGCCAGCTGTACACCAGTCACACCATTCGCACCGACCTGGCCTGCCCTGGGGGCAAAGGGCGAACGCTGACATCACCGCATCCCCTCAAGGATCCATGGGGAAGACCCCTTTGCTTTGGTGGTGATGTCTGACTGATCATGTTAGCAGGAACTGCCCAGTAAAGGGAAAATCACCCCTAAATAGGTTGGGGTCTAATGAGCCCCAACAAGCTGCTGCACCATTCTTTGCCCACAGACAAGTACCAATTAGGCGGGGCAAAATTCTTCCCTGCCTTTGAAAACATGGGAGAAAATGCTGCCAGGATGACCCCAACAGCAAGGTGCCCCACTGATCGGCGTGAGCGCCTAAGGAAAAAGCTTTCTGGGTGGATTTATTGCTTAATGTTCCTATGTACATCTCATCAGCGTACATAGCACCTAGAAAGCTGAGGGGCTGGACCGTGATCTACGCTATCCTGGAAAAAATCCAGTCGCTCCATCAACTTGAACAGAGTCACTTTGAATTTACACCAGTGTAACAGATTAGAAACAGGCCCAAGCTCTGGGCTGCCAGGATCTTTTGGTCTAGACTTAGGCTGCAGCCAGAATGAGAGGAAAATGAGAACACAGAGGCAGGTGGGAACGGCAGCGGTGAAAGAAGGGGATGCAGTTTCCCCTGGAGATCACGTGCTAAAAGCACCATGGATTTCTTGTGGATCATCCTTCCAAACAAGGCTCACGGCTCACACCCAGCTTGCTCCCTCTGAATTGTATTCAGTGCTTGGGTAAGTAAGTGCAGCTGCCCTTGCGGCCAGCAGGAGTTGGACCTCCTTACAGTCTTGGCTCCATGTGTCCAGGTGCAAAAGGGGCTCTGAAGTCCGTTATTGCCATGTGGATTCATTTTAAGGGCATTTTTAATGGCCCTTGCAGTCTGCCTGAGCTGCGTGTGTACTAGTGTGACACACCAGCTCGCCCTCAATTAGTCTGGTTCTTAATACGCTCTGCTGCATGTGCCCCAGGGCAGGCCTCACCTTTGCCCACAGATGAAATGGGCTTTTGTGGTGACCCGCACAGACCTACAAGTGAAACCAAGCTGCACAGGATAATGAACTACACCAAATCTAGGAGAATCTGGTCTCTGCAAAGCTCCCAGTGACTTAGTTTAACTCTGGTGCCCCCGCTACTGCACAGGGGCATTAAAAGCAGTGCCCTTCCTCCCCCCAGCCCTGAGATTTCCCATCTCCTAGATGCATTCCCAGGCCCTGATTCCTCTCCAGGACTTCAGACCAAATGTTGAACTAAAGCAGGTTGCCAGAAACCCAGCAAGACTGACTTTTATCTGTGTGATCTGATGGGAAGGGGCAGGGTTATGGGGGAAAGGAGAATCTGGACACTGTGATTAAAGCGCTGCCACAGCCTGCTAAGGGGAGTGATAGTTTCCTGGAGAAATATTGCTGTTTGGAGACTTTAGCAGCAGCCCTTATAGGGGAGAAAATATTCATTAGAAAAGGAGCAAAAGTGATGGATGAACTCGTTTGGCAGGCTGGGCTGGAGGATGCCGGCTGGTTGGCTGTATTGATCTCCGTGTGGAAGGGGGAGAAACAGATCAACACAGGCACTGAAACGTACAAAAGCTTTCATGGCCACAGACGGCCCTTGGCTGCAGTCCTCTCTGACCCCAAGGGAGTCCTCTGTCACCATGACAGAAGATTCAGGCCCGCTCAGCTGGAGCTTCTCAGGCATATTTATGCAGGCTTCTTACTCCCTCATCCTAGGTGGTGAGGTGAGGCTGCAAAGGTTCTGACACCCCGGTATCCTGATTGTCTTTGGTCGTTACCTTCTGACTCCCTCTGTTCCCCCTGGCAATTTCCAGTGATGCAGAATATTTCTTCACTTCCTGTCCTAAACTGTTGGGTGATGTTTCCTTCCGAGGAAAATGAAAGGAACATAAACTCTGGCCAGTCAAGTGTCAAAGTACAATTAGGCTGGCCAAAAAAGAATTTGAAGAGCAATTAGCAAAAGACTTAAAAACTAACTGAAAAATAAAAAAAAAAAAACGTTGGGTAGAGGTGCCATTTACTAGCAGTAAATATGCCCAATGGCCTGTGATGGGATGTTTTTGTTTTTTGTTTTTTTTTGGGGGGGGGATCATTAGGAAATAAGACAGTAAATATCATAATGCCACTATATAAATCCATGGGATGCCCACACGTTGAATGCTACATGCAATTCTGGTCACCCCATCTCAGAAAAGATGTATTAGAAGTGGACAAAGTACAGAGAAGGGTGACAAAAATGGGATAAGGGTCAGATTTCATGAGGCAAGTTTAAAAAGCCTGGGACTGTTCAACTTGGAAAACAGGTGACTGAGATGGGTATGATAGAGGTCTATAAAATCATGAATAGTGTGGAGAAGGTCAATAGGAAAGTGTTATCTACTGTACATTAAACAAGATCCAAGGGTCACCTAATGAAATTAATAGGCAGCAGGTTTAAAACAAACATAAGGAGGTTCATCTTCCCACAACGCACAGTCAACCTGTGGAACTTGTTGCCAGTGGATGTTATGCAGGCCAAAAGTATAACTGGGTTCAAAAAAGAATTAAATCTGTTCGTGGAGAATAGGCCCATCAATGGCTATTAGCCAAGATGGGCAGGGATGCAACCCTATGCTCTGGGTATCTCTAAACCCCTGACTGCCAGAAGCTGGGACTGGACGATGGGACGGATTGCTCCGTAATTGCCCTGTTCTATTCATTCTCTTTGAAGCACCTGGCACCAGCCAGTCAGAAGACAGGATGCTGGGCTATATGGACCACTGGTATGACCCATTCTGGCCATTCTTAAGCGTTGCTGCGCGCTGTTGGACAGCTGCTGTGCTCTGTGCCAGAATTTGCTGCATTTCAGTGGTAGATAAGGAATCACTCCCCACTCCCCTATATAATAAGTCTGTACATCATTTAGGGATCCCTGTGGAGTGAAAGGCACTATGGAAATGTCAATGGCAATCTATATAACTTTTGTGCTGTACAAATGTTGGGGGTGAAACTCACCCCAGGGAAGGGAGCCCATGCAGAGCCAGCAACAGAATAGGGATGACCAGCAGTCCTGATTTCATAACAAAAGTCCTGATATTTGGGGCTTTTTCTCATATAGGCACTTATTACCCCTCAACGTGTCCTAATTTTTCCCACTTGCCATCAGATCACGATAAAACAGAACCCAGGCGTCCTGGGTCCCAGGGCTCCCTGGTGAGGGCATGGATAGAACCCAGGCGTCCTGGCTCTCAGTGCACCC
>ML677025.1:1769796-1787104 GCA_007922155.1 Mesoclemmys tuberculata
TGACTTCATGAGATCCCCAATCCCTTGCAATCCCTGATCCCGCTGGATCCCCCCAAGACCCTGAGTCACTCTGGTTCCCTGACTTCATGAGATCCCCGATCCCCTGCGATCCCACTGGTTCCTGAGGTCCAATAAGGCTGAGCCTTTCTGGATCAGCTACGGCCCCCAACACCACTGCATGGATCCCCTGCCAGCCCTCATGTGTGTCCCTGATCTAACCCCCATTTCAAAACATGACCACTGTCCCAGCTGGATCACCCGTGATTCATGGTGCATGTGCTGGACACACATTCTTCTCTAATTCTGCTGGATCCTCTGGGATCACGGATCCCTTTCGTTTGATGTGAGCTTGGTGCGTGAGATCTTTTACATGCAGGCTATGATCCCCAGCTGCACCAGATCCCCTTGATCCCTTATGTGCCTCCGGAGCACCCCATGATCCCTGACCCTTCTGGCTCACCCATGATCTTTGAATCTAAGTCCATATCTGCTGACTAAACCCTGCTATGATCCTTTCTCTGGATCCTGACCCCACTGTGATTCCTGCCTACTGGATGCTCTCTGTGATCCCTACTTGCCTGATCTCCCCGGTAGCCCCTAGACACACATTCACCCTGTGATCCCTCTCACCCATTCCTGCCCAGCAGATCCCACCATGAGACTTGTCGTCAGCTCCCTAGACACCCTGATCCTCTGAGATCTGTGATCCCTGGCCTCCAATTCCCCTGCTGTCCCTTGTACCTGTCACTTGTGCCCCCACACGGTCCTAGATTCCTCACAAACCCAGGCCCTCATGGCTCCGTGCCCCTGATATCCTCTCTCCCTACCCTGTGATTCCCCCTGAACTTTTCACTTAGCCCCCTGAATCTGTCCTCATGCACCATAGTGCCCCCTGATCCACTGCCCCATGGTTTTTCTCTGAACCACCCCCATTATCCCTGACCTTTGAACCCCCAACATAGTATCCCCTTGAAACTGATCTCCCAACCCCACCCCTGAGTCTCTCATGATCCTCTCCTCTGAACCTCCCCAGACCCTCTTCTCCACTGGATTCCACGCCAGACCTGACCTTCCCCTGAGCCCTCTCTGCTCCCATGCTGCTTTTCACCCCCATTTTGCTTGTGCCCCTCCCTCCCGCTGTCTGCCCTCTTTCGCCACGGGGGACAGAGATGATCTCCGTCTCTTGAGACTTTTGTCCTTGAAATCCCAGGAGTCATTCAGAAGCATTACCTTTGGGGGAGGGGGGAAGGGGATCACTTGACTTCTCCAGTGGAGTCTGACACTGGACTCTAGAAAGGCCTTGGAAGTGGGGGAGCGGAGGCCCGTGGAGCTGTCCCTGGTGACGCCTCTTACACTGTGGAGCTGCGTCCCTTCCCCCTCCATTATCTTTTCCTTGCACTTGATGTAGTTAGAGCATTGTGCTTCCTGATCTACTTAAGGCTCCGGCAGAGTTTGCATAATGACTCCTGTGTTTTCAGGGATTTATAGCTGGGCTGTAAAGAAAATTCCTTTTGCAGACAAGTTCACGCTGTTGGCTAAGTTTGTTGCTTGTAGACTGAAAATGGTACCAAAATGATAGCTGGAGAAATCTTGTTAGTTTTATCTAATCTCTCCTCCTGGTGGGGTGCAGTGTAGGAATCTCCCTACAGGATAAATTGTCATGGTTTTTCCTGCCTGGCCTTAACTGTAACTCAAACTGTGGAGTTTAACATCCAGGCAACTTTCTGCAAGTTGTTGCTTTATAAAAATACATACAGTTTCCCCTCTCCGAGGCTTTCTGTTGCCGGGAGCCTGTTGGCTGTTTTTTCCTGAGATTGGGCAAGGGATTTGCCCTACTGTGTTGTAATTTCTAGGATAATTTAAAAATCGACTTTTAAAAAAGCATCGGATGGGTTTAATGCCAAAAAGAAAGGAGAAGAGTGAATTGGTGTCAGGGATTTTCCCGTGTCATTTACTCGTGCCTCAAGAGACACGTCCCCTCTCTCTGCCCTTCCCTTTGATGTTCTCCCCCTTCTTTACCAGCTGTCGGCCCCTGTCCATTTACTCTTCCTTTGTGGCTGCTGTCCCATTCCCCCCTTTCCCTCAGTGCACTGGGGTAGAACCAGCAGTGCTGTTATGGGTTCTCCATGACTAGGGATTATTTTGGGGCAGTTCTTTGGCCTGGGCTAGACACTGGGTCAGACTGCTCACAATGTCCCTTCTGGCCTTGCAATCTATGAAGTGAAGGGAAGGAAAATCATGTGGAGTCAGCTGGATCTCCCCCACCTTCTGGAGAGCCATTTGACTGGGGAATTGTGTCCAAGGGAAATGGTGGCAATCCCATAGTTCAGGACTCTTAAAACTTGTCTGGACTAAGCTCTGGAGAACACACAGTGGGGCATGGTGCTGGGGATAGATTCATGACTCTGATATCCAGCCACCCCGGCTGAGCACATTGGCTGGACATTTCTGGGGAGACGATCAGCGGGGAAATAGTTAACCCTTTGGAAGTGGATTATACCAGCCTGGAAAAAGGCTAGAGGAAGAATGTCCGCAGAGGGAGCTCCTCCAGAATAGCTACTGCACTTGGAATTCACACTCTACGTTAATCTGGAATAATTTGCCTGTGTAGACAAACCTTGAGTCCTGCAGAATCTGCTAGTGTGAGCAGAGAGGTTGCAATGCCCGCAAGCATCAGCTTGCTGTGGGCTCTGGGGCTGTACTGCTTTGCAGTGAAAAGAGCGGCGCTAATTCCTTTATGGCCCTTCGCAGACCCAGAGACAGATCCCTTCTGGGCCCTGGGGGCCACACCCTTGTTCCACCCCCACCTGTAATGTGGCAAACGGACCATTGATGGCACTGTTTGCATGCTGGTTTCCTGGTTCCAAACATGCCTGCTTGATTCGGGGCGGCGGAACTGGAGGCCCTCGGGATTGAGATTCTCAGAGACCAAGGCTGGGCCCCTTGTTAACTGATTCTTAGGGATCCTCAGTCTGTTGATATCTTGGTGAACTGCCATCCTCCTGCTTTGCAAGTGATTAAAAACAACCCACCATCCTCTTGCAAGGAGCAGGCTCTCTTCCAGGCTGGGGGCACCGGTGGTTCTGGGTTAGGGGGATCTGGGAAGGGTCCTAACTGTTGCTGATGGGGCTGATTGTCTCTAGCAGGGTCTGAAGTGGAGGAGAGCAGTAAGAATGGGAGTAAGAAACTGGACGCAATGACGCTCATTAAGGAAGGTAAGATCTCGTCCAGCTACCTCCGGCTTGGGGAGCTGCCTGATTCTGTAGTGGGCGTGATCTGTTCCTTTGACTTGAGGGGAAGCCTCGCTGTAGCCAAGGCTTGTTATCCATGTGTCTATGGGGTGGGGGGTTGTTAGCACAGCATCAGCGTGCCCCCGTGGTCTGAGCTGGGGAGTCACCCTTGGGAGGGCGGGGGGAGTTTGGTGTTGATCTCAGGGGACGGGACTTTCCGTTTGCATGGGGTACAAAACAAGGGTTCTCTTAGGCGTCTCTTGGCCTGGACAGCCACCGCCTCTGCTGCCCACAAGGCTGCGGTGGGGCCCTCACCGCTCTGTCTCTCGCCCTGGCAGACATGTCGATCTTTGGGCACTGCCCAGCGCATGACGAGTTCTACCTGGTGGTGTGTAACCACTGCAGCCAAGTGGTCAAGCCTCAAGCCTTTCAGAAGCACTGCGGTAAGCTGTTTGAGTGTCCGGGGCTGAGTTCGGCAGCAGGGCCTGTCCGGCAATGGGTAGCCCTGTTTCTCCTCTCTTCTGCCTCTGCCCTCTGGGCCCTCGGGCGCTGACTTGGGAGTGGCTCTGGAACAATGGCTCTCCCGGTGTCACCGACGCAGCTGTTGTGCTCTAGACTGAGCTTGACGGCCGTGGCGCATTTCCAGAGGGAAGGCTCTGCCTCCTCCGTCCGCCGTCGGGAGAGAATTGCCACAAAGGCAGCCGCGTGGGACTGCAGGAAACCGTGGGCATGGGCCAGCCGTTCCCAAACTTCACCGAGGCGACCCACCAACTGCATTTGGTCTCCTTTTGCGACGAGTACACACCCTCTGTCCTGGCATCGCAAACCCTAATGCTGGCCCGGTGCGGGAGGGTGGCCCTGGGGGTGCAGGTCCAGGACAGCGAGGCCCCGTAGCTCACCTTGCAGAGGTGGCTCCTGTCCTGTGGGTCCGGCTTTGACTCTCTGCTTTGGGCATTGCGTCCAGGTGTAGGGGGTCGCAACGCCACTCAGATTGGGCCCACCCGCCCTGCCATCGTGTCGGGGGAGTGGAGGGCAGCCAGGCCACATCTGAATGCGTGGCGTTACAAACTGGTCCATGGCCATGACAGATCTGAGTGATGCCGTGACCCGCTGTGCCAGGTTTTTAAATGCCCAGAGGGGCAAGCCAGGCCCAGCCCCATGGGACAGAAGCTGCCACCATAGGGTGAATATGGAGAAGGCTCACTCTCTGACCCCCTCCACACTGGGCTGGGAGAAGTGTGGGTTTGCCTAAGGCCTGGCGACCCATCTAGAACCTTCCCGCGAGCCACTGGTGGGTTGGGACCCACTGTTTGGGAAATGCTATCTTAAGACACCTTCAAAAAGCATCTGTGAGTTACGATCTGGCAACTTCTTTCCCATCCCAGCCGGCGTCCTCTGTCCTGAGCCACCCACCACAATCCATGGCTCCTTGCGCAATCCAGCCCCCCAGCAATCAGCGGCAGGGTGAGAGAGATCGGGGAGCGATCTGCTGATGTCATGGTCTCAGTGGGCTCTCCATCAGGAAAGGACAAGGGGAAAAAGACCGGCGTAGGGAGCCACCCCAGGAACGCTCCTTCCTGGGCTGGGAAAGAGCAAGGGGTGCGTGGCCGCTCGGCTCACTTTTCCCCCGGGCCCGGCCTCGTTGGGTGGCTCTCAGACTCTGGTGCCCGGTGTGATCCTCCGGGGGCTCCAGGAGTGGTGCGGCCTGTTAGAGACCCTTTTGCCACCCTGGGACGTAGCAGGGTCTGATAGCTGTCCGCGTGCGTTGGAGCCGCTGTGGGGCTGGCTCCCAAACACGGCACGCAGAGGTGACGTACAAGGCAGCTCAGGCCGCTGGGCGGAGACGGGCCACCTGATGGGCTGAGCACAAGCCTGGGAGCCAGAACTCCTGGGTTCTTAGCCAGGCACTGCTGCTAATTTCAGACAAGCAGATGGGAGATGGGAATGGTGGCGGTGCCAAGGCTACACCCCAGGCTGGATGGTTCTGTTATAATGATCAGCAGTGAGAGGACTGTTGCTGCTCCAGTAGTCATCATTAGCCTTCAGAGTGAACGGCACACCGTGGTGAACGGGGCCTTTCCTGCTAAGCGGTGCTGTGGGGCCAGCCTGGCTGCAGACTTAGGCAGCTCTCGGTGCCTCGTGGCGGGTTTGGGAGGCTTCCTTTGCTGGAGAGCAGCGAGGGCTGGGACGCCCCCCCGGCAGGCAGGGTCACTGACGGAGCCTCCGCCTCCCCTGCAGAAAGACGGCACGGACCTCTCAGCAAGCTCTATGCCCGGGCGCAGGCGTCCGCCAACGCCCAGAAGTGCCACGCCGTCAACGGGCAGCCCCCCACCTGTGCGGGCCACGGCAGCGCCAAGGCCTCGCGGGAGAAGTCGCAGAGTTCCCGCAGCCGGGCCCAGCACCCGCCCGACAGGCCAGACAAGGCACAGAAAGACAACCTCTGGTGAGCAGGGGCAGGATGAAGGGGGGGTCCACTTTGACTGGGCTCGAGTCATAGCGGTCGGGGGAAGCCTGGCCCTGCTCTGATGTGAGAGGAATTGGGTGGGGGGGGAAGCTCCGTTCTGGGGCTGAGGGGCTGGGAGGAAGGGGGCAGGGGAGAGATATGTAGGTGAGGGGCAGGGGGCGTCCCACTGCACTCTGACGTGGGGAGAGGGGCTGCAGGGAAACCTCCGCTGGCGCTGACATGGGGAGGGGACTGAAGGGGGACAGTGGTGGGAGCCCGACCTCCCCGATGTGCTGGGGAAGGGGCAGTCCCACCCCACTCTGTGGTGGGGCAGGAGGGGGCAGCGAGGGCAGCTTCCAGGCTCAGGAGATGCGCTCCTCCGGCCGCACGGCCGGATCTCGTTGGGGACGGGGTCTTTGCCCCCGGCTGCTTGGGGCTGGCCTGCCAGTCAGCGGACGGAGGCAGGCTGGAGCACACACGACTGCAAGGCTGGTGGGTTCATTGTTAAGGTGCAGAGAAGAAGAGCCCAGAATCCAGGTCCCACAAGCCCAGGGCACCTGCCCTAGGATGTGGCTTGGAGGCTGGGACCTGCTGGCCCAAATGGGCCTGTCACCCTCTGCTCCCAGGGAGGTTTGCAGCTGTCGCTAGCGCATGATCCAGTGTCTAGGGACGAGGCTGGCTGACCTCTCAGAGCCTGTCCCTTCTCCTTCCAGTTTGTTCATGCCAGTGGTGAACCTGGAGAAGATTTCCAGCCTTCCCAAGCCGGACGGACACGGCATCAAGGTGCCGCCGAAGGCTGCTGCTTCTTCCATCCCCGGGCAGCCTTCCGCCAGCTCCAAAGAGTCCCTGGGCAAGCTGTCCCTGGCCGTGTCACCCAAAGAGCCACTCATGCAAACCAAGGCAGGAGTCGACTCTGTCGAGCCTGCTGATGGCCTGGACAGGAAACCAGAGAGCATCCCTGCCTCGGGGGAGGAGTCCGGTGCCACCAAACCGCCCCCCAAATCCCACAAGAAGATGGCACGTGAGTCCCGTTGTTCCCCCTGCGCGAGGACGCAGCTGTGTGGCTCCGTGCCAGGCTGCCAGCCGTGATCGCTCAGCGGCTCTGCAGTGCTGCTCAATTCAGCCTCTCCTTGGAGCCGGAGTGGGAGGGTGTCTTCTCTCTGGCCCGTGGTGGGAGCCGGGATCCTGGCATCTCCTTTTCTCTCTTGCCACACACCCACTAGCTGACCTGCTCCCAGCCTAAAGAGCGCTCCCCTGATTGGAGCCCCAGGAAGAGGGAGAAGGGAACCAGCTAGATCCTGGGACTCTTATCCAGTGCTTGCATAGCCCTAAAGAGCTGCGCACAGCCAGTGGGCTGCATGCTGGGTACCATGAGAGAAAGCCTGGGCCAGTGCCTTAAATCCAGAACTGGAAGCCAGGCCATCTGAGTCCTAGTCCCACCTCTGCCACGAACCCACTGGGTGGACTTGGGCAAGTCACTTAAATGCTCCGTGCCTCAGTTTCCCCACCTGGACAATGAGAGTGACATTGGCTTCCCAGGGATTGTGAGGCTAAATGAGCTGTTTGCACAGTGTGCAGAGATCCTTGCATGGCAGGTGTGGCATGTCTTTGCGCCTTCTGCCCTGGCCCAACACTGCTTTAGTCTGGGTCGGGACGTTTAAATCCACCTTTCCATTCATACCCGGTTTCGTCAAGCTCTGTAACAGGTCCTAAATGCTGGGCCTCATTTCTCGAGGGGAAGGTTTTCTGTAGTTCCCGTTGCAGTTATACCTGGGCACCGCCCAACGGCAATGAGCACGAAAGCCCAATGATGACCGTGTCCCTTTAAAATAGATGCAAGAAGCAATATTTTCTCTTTTGAAATGGCGAGAACCTCACCACACAAAAGCTTGTCAACCAAAGATCCAGGCCAAATGCAGGGGGCTTCTTAGGAAGTTTGGAGAAGACACTGAAGAGCAGGGAGAGCTCATGGGATTCAGCCAGACCCTGTCACCGTACCCAGTGACTGCCACTTTCCCCTTGTGCATCTCAACTCTGTCTTTCTGCCCTGCAGGGAAGGAGTGTGATCTGAACAGGCAGTGTGGCGTTGTGAATCCTGACACCAAAAAGATCTGCACCCGGCTGCTGACCTGCAAGGTATGGGCCTGTGTGCGATTGTTTCCTGGTGGAACAATGGGAGGCGGGAAGATCTCCTCCCGTTCAGCCCGGCTGGAGGTTGAAGGGCTCTGCGTTGCTGCAGGAGGCCCCCAAACTGACACTTAGCCCGCTGGGGAAGAAAAGCATTTGCAGTTGCATTGCTATAGAGTTGCCACGGTCTAGCCGGCTGGAGGAGAGGGGGCGGGAGATTTCATGCTGACTGGTTCTTAGAGGCCTCCATGTAATAGCGACAACCGCTGTTTCATCTGGCGGCTCAGCTGCACGCATGTAGACAGGGAAAAGGAGACCCTAGGGCCTCTGCTCCAAACACAGGCCTCCCCCTGGGGGATCTCCACTAGCAGGAATCACTAACAGGGCCTGTAGCTCCTGCGGGCCTCTAGCCACTAGGGGTTTCCACACAGCCTGTCTGAGATTGGCATCCTGTGGAGAGCACGTTACCAGACGCCAGGGCTGTGACACTCTCCCCTCCTGCCCGTGTCGCAGATTCACTCCGTGCACCAGCGCCGCGAGGTGCAGGGCCGCGCGAAGGACTTTGACGTCTTGGTGGCTGAGCTCAAAGCTAGTTCCAGGAAGGGGGAATCCCCTAAGGAGAAGAGCCCGGTGAGGAAGGAAGTGATCCCCGACCGTCTCTCCCAGGAAGCCTCCGTGGCGCAGACCTCGTTGGTTCTACCCAGCACTTCCCCTTGCCGAGCAAAGCAGCCCCACTCCCACTGTGCGCTTCCCAGGTAACGCAGCTGTGCCCAGCCCCCGGGGAGCCTGTTTACCCGTGTGTGTCGGACCGAGGAGACTCCCCCACCCTAGCAGAGGAGGGGGTTGCTGCTTTGGTATCTCTCCAGGGCTGGCCTCTCCCACATCCCCTCTGCAGAGATCCTAGCAGAACCGCACCCCAATGGGAGCATCTGCCCTTTCCGGCGGAGCCGCGGCTTCCCCTGGTCCAACCCCATCCCTCCGCAGCTTTAACCCATCAGCCCTCCGCTCTCATTCTTCTGCCTCTTGTTGGGTGCAGGTCCAGGGTTTCCTCAGAGAGCGACCCGGAGGAGCCGTCCACGGCCTGTGGCGACAGAGACCCGGGGCTCTACCCCTTCCCCATGCCAAAGGGGAGTAGCCGGGTCTCGAGCGACGAGAGCGAGGATGACGCTGCGGAGGAATCCCACAGGCTGGATTGTCATTATGCAACACGGCCACCACGGCCTCAGGCGGTGAGTGCGGGGCCAGATTTCCAGTTAGGCACAGTAGGTCTGAACAGTGGCTCATTACCCCAGAGCCAATGGGGCCCGTGCTTGGCCAGCCCCTCTCCCCCGTCCACCCCCGTGTGGAAAACACGGTCAGCTGTTGGCTGGGGGGAGGGCTGAAGACGCTGTGCCTATGGGTGCGTAAGGTGTGAAACTGGCTCTGGGTGAGTGCTTGGTGTGGGGTGGGGTAGGTCTCCGCCCCTGCCTGCACGGAAACTTGATGTGCCCTCGTGTCATTGGAGATGTTGGCCCGTCCAGTGATTCTTAGGGAGCAGCACACGGGACCCCGTGCCAGGCCGGTTTGTGACCATTCTGCTCTTGCGGAGGTGCTGGGATCCCAGAATCCAGCCGGGACCCGCCTGGAGTTGCCACGTTTGGGGCTGGGAAGGCGCGGTGGGCGGGGGATGCAGCCCACAGTCCTTCTTCTCTGCTCTCTGCCATGCTTTGGGCTGGGGTCCTGACCCACGGCAGGTGCTGCCACGTGGTTGGCAGGTGTCTCGGCCTCCCTGATGGTTCTCCCCCCTCCTTTCCTGCTGCCAAACAGTTCTGCACCTTCGGAAGCCGCTTGGTCAGCCCCGGGTGTTACGTGTTCAGCCGACGGCTGGACCGGTTCTGCTCGGCCCTCAGCTCCATGCTGGAGAGACACCTCAGCTCGCACATGTGGAAGTGAGTGTCCCCTGGGGCGGAGGCGGCGCCCAGGCCAGCTGGGAGTGGGTGTGTCTGCCCCCGGCCCAGGCGTGCAGTGGGGATGGGGCAGCTGCGCGTGCGGGAGGAAATGGTTCCTGGCACACGGGCTCTGTCGATGGCATGTTGAGACAGAGGCTGGCCAAGGGACACCAGCCTCTGCTCGGGTCCTGGGGGGGAGTCGCGTTTCCTTGTGGGCGGGGAAGGGATGTGTGGGGAGAGCCGAGCGTTAGGCTGGGGGAGCGGAAGCTGGGACAGTTGGCAGTTCCCAATCCGGCCACTCCCGTGCCCAGTCAGCCTTCTGGAGGAGCGTGTGAGCTTCAGCGCCTCTTCCCAGCGCAGCCTCTGCCCCCGGGCTCGGCCCTGCGCCGATGTCGCATTGGGCGCGATGGGCGCGCAGGCTGCCGGGGAGCCCAGGCAGACCCGTGTGGGCAGGGAAAACATAGGGTAAAAGCTCCAGCCATTCCTTGGGGAAGCTCACCCTGTATGCATGAGGGGTTGTTGTGCCTGTGGCACGATAACCCAGCTCACGGAGCTGTGGCAGGCTGAAGGGGAAGCCCTCGGGGACCGAAGGAAGGGCTGAGGAGACAGTTTTCAGGAAGGGAGGTTAGCTGATGGGACAGTCCATTTTTGGTCCTTTCAGCGTTGCTAAATTTAGAGGGTGACTTCTGTTTCAGTCTAAGGTAATGCCTGCTTTTGCTGCTCCTGCTCCCCCTTCCCCCCAGGGGGAGCTGCAGGTGGACTGGGTTGGCATCTGTGTCCTTCAGGGCATCCCGGGGAGCGAGAGGGGATGGCCAGTGTGACCAGAAACTAGAATAGCCTGGCAGTGCGTTAAGAGGTCAGAGCAGGGGCTGGGGAGCCACGACACCTGAGCTACTCCCAGCTCCGTCACTGACTTACTGTGTCATATGGAGCAAGCAACTTTGCTGCTTCATGCCTCAGTTTCCCCGCCTGCATAACAGGGGTGATGTCCTCAGTCTGGGGAGGGGGCCTGAGGCTGGGTTCGGAATGTGCTTTGAGATCTCAGCGGAAGGGAGCATTAAGCGCAGGGTCCTTATAAAGTATTTTGCCAGGAACATAAATAATTCCTATTAAGCTCTTCTGGGCTGGATAACACCTCCATGGACTGTTCCAGCCCCCGGGTCCCCACCGTCCGCAGTGATTCTCAGTCTCGTCTTCCCCCAGCAGATGGGGCTGGAGCACAGGCCTTGATGCAAAGCCCTGGTAGACAGGGCACCGGAGAGGTTCAGCCCTGGGTCAGATGGGGGAAGGGTGATAGGGAGATGGGGGGGACATGGCCTGGGATCAGATGGGGGAAGGGTAGGTGGGTGGGGGGTGATGAGAGGTGGTCTGGAATCAGATGGGGGAGACAAGGAGGATGGGGGGACACGGCCTTCGATCAGATGAGGGGAGAGGCCGAGGGCTGAGTTTTATGGGGTGTCATTTAAATAAGCAGTAGCCCCTCCCCCCACCGTTCTGATTCTGCTTCATTGGCCCCACTAGGAAGATCCCTCCAGCCGCCGACCCCCTGGTGCACCCGGCCCCATCGCCCGCCGGCCCGGCCTTCTCCACGTCCAGCACTTCCCAGGCCGGCAGCTCCTCGCTGGCGTGCAGCCTTCCCCACAGCGCCCCCGGGAGGAGCTCCTTGTCCTGCACGGCAACGGCCGCCAGGGAGAGCCGCGGCCACCCCAGCCTGAGCTACACGGTGGGCTCGCCCCACGCCGCGGCCGCCTGCAGCCAGTCGGACTGCACGGGCGGGAGCCAGTCCATCACCTCCCCGCTTCCGGCCAACACCCCTTCGCCGTCCTTCAGCAAGTTGCCTTCTACCAAGGCCAGCAAGTCCTCCAGAGCCAAGGAGCCAGCGGGCAGCAGCGTGGAGCTGGAGGCGTCGGCCCGAAAGCGCAAGCAGCCTCTCGGCTCCGCCACCGCCCCCCCGTACAAACGGACCTGCCTCCTGGACCCGGGCAAGGGCAAGGTGGCCAGCTGCCAGGTCCCCCATCCTCCCGCAAAGACCAAATCTTCCCTGGGTTCCCCCTCCGCCGCCTCCCTCAACGGAGCCATCTCTCCGGGCTCCCGGGTCAAGCGGGCTGGCCACCTGGACTGCCGGGCTCCCGGCCACCCGCAGGTCAAAGCCTCCCAGCTAGAGAACCGGGGCTCCCCCTTGAACGGGCCGAAAGCACTGCAAGCCAACTGCATCTCGGACGAGGAAGCCAAGAAGTGCAAGAATGCCGCCACCTACTGCCGGCCGGTGAAGTCCAAGCACCCCACCGCCACCTCTGACGCGGGCTGCGCTGTGCGGAGGAAGAAGGCCGTCGCCTCCCTGGGCTTTGAGGAGAAGCGGAACGCACTGAAGGTACGTTCCCCCCCCAGACACTGTGCATCCCCATGGCGGGGCTGATCTTCCTACTCCACCCACCAAGAATGCCTCGTCTTCTCACCCCTCCCCATCCTCCTGGGCTGTGTCCTGGGGTTTGCAGTGCCATGGCATGTAGCTGCCACGTGCACAGTGCCCCCCAGGGCAGGGATGTCCCAGGAGCCTTCCCAGATGGACCCCTGGTTCATGGGGCTCCTCTGAGCTCTGGGGGGCGGCCAGGACCAGGCTACAGGGGTCTGAACAGAGCAGCCCATGTGGCAAAGCAGACACGGAGAGTGGCTGCAACAGGATGGCAGCCTCTGCCCTTGGCGCTCCCAGCTGGCAGCTCATCCCTTGGACACCAGACTGCAGATCCCCAGCAGCAGAAGGGTTCATAGGACTGTTGTTCTGGGTGCAGGGGGCTATATTCTAAGAACTCTTTGGGGGGCCCCACTTCCCCAGTAGGTGGCGCAGTTGGGAATTGGCTGGGGGTGCCCACGGCGGCTCACTCCCAGCTGGATGCTGTGCTGGGGGTGGGTGGGGGCTTGGGCTAAAGGCAGCCAGCAGGATATTCTTTTCCAGCAGGAGATGCTGTTGAGACGGAGGCAGAGGCATTGCCTTGCGGGAGCTCGCAGCTACTCCCGGCCCCGACACTGCAGGGAACGGTACTCGGAGGCTGCCGGGAAGGATTGTGACCTCTCCTAACAGGAGGCGTGCAGGCCAGGGCTGGCACAAGGGTCAGACGCAGCCTTCAGGGTCCAAAACATGACCTGTAGCCCCTTGTCCATGTAACTGTTGGGTGAGATCAGGGCTGATCAGCTGCTGAACTCCGCTAAGAAACAGTTCCTGTTCCCACCTCTGCCCCAGACTCACTGGGTGAGCTGGGATGAATCGTTTTCCTTCTCTGGGCCTCAGTTTGCCCATCTGTAAAATGGGAAGAATGATGCTTCTCAGGGGCTGTGGGCTTTGATGTGCTTCTCTGCTCTGAAAGGTGAAACGTTCACACCTTGTTCTCAGCTGACTCGCTTTCTGGATGTGTCTGTCACAGCTGCTGGCTTCTTGTTGTCACTAAAGTTTCTACTACTCCCATTAGCCCTTCCTGGCCAGCCAGACCATGGGAGGGGAGGGCAGAGTATTCCCATTAGCCCAGTGGGGCCAGCCCAGCCACGAGAGAGAGCCCGTTCCTTTTTGTTTATCAACAATATCAGTCACCTCTGTGAAAACCCACCATGGATCATTTAATTGGACCTAATTTGTTGATGATGTTTTTTGTGCAACATCAACGTTTTGGGTTTTTTTGTGCAACAAAAACATTTGTTGATGATGTTTTTGTGCAACCAAAAAAAGAGCCCAGCTGGATTCTCAGGTCCCTAGGGAAGTTTGCAGGGGAGGGAATCACCTTTTCATGGGAGTTGGGGCACATTTTCTGTGAAGTCGCAGCTCACAGCAAGGGCCACTTGATGCCCTCGCCTACAACACAGGGCACGCTGCACTTCTCTAAAGGGCTCTAGCACTGAGAGCAGCTGTTCAGCAGCCGGGGTTCTCAGAGTGGGGTTCGAGACCCCTCAGGGGTCGCGAGATTATTACGGGAGGGTCATGAGCTGTCAGCCCCCACGCATGCTGTGGCTGCAGCCGACAGCCCTGTGCATGGCTGACAGCCCGAGCCCTTCACAGCTGGGTGGCCAGAGAGCAGCGGCTGGTGGCCAGGTGCTCTAAAGGCAGTGCCACCCCCGCAGCAGTGCAGAAGTAAGAGTGCTGTGGCATAGGGGTGTGAGTGGCATGGCATGGGGGGGTCATCACACCTGAAATATTTTCAAAGGGGGTCCCAGAAAAAGAAGTTTGAGAACCCCTTAGCTATTGAGATGCAAACACAGGGGTGTGCTTTGATTAGAAGTAGATGCCAATTAGACACAGCCCTTATGTCGCCCTCGTCCCTGAGCCCCTGCGGTGGAGGAACACTGGCTCTCCATGCTCGTCTGTTATGTTCCTTTGTTCCTCTGTGCTGACCCCGTCCTCTTGTCTCCTTGCAGTCGAAAGCGCATTAACAAGCAAGTGCCTGCGATGCAGACGGAGCCATCGGTCCTGAGGACTGGAAGGCCCTGGGTCGGATTTAGAGGCCGCTGCTTTTTATAACTTTATATTATTTTTTTTAAAAGAAAAAAAAAACTCTATAAAAAATACCTCAAGACTCTTTTCCTGTTCTGTTGCTGCTAAAAAACCCGAATGAACAAAATCCCAAGGGGGGAAAATAAAATACAGACACAAACCCGATCCACACCTGGGAGGAGGTTGGAAACGGATGGACTGGACTGAGGAGGCAGCCACACAGCCGGGCTGGGATATTTATAAGAATTATTATTGCTGTTTTTGTTTCTTTTTTTAAAAAAGAAAAACCAGTATTGAAAGGGTGGTTTGGCGTGTGGCTTTTGGTGAGGGGGAGAGGGAGATGCCCCCGGCTGGCAGAGCCAGGAAGCAGATGTTCCAGCCAGCTACCTGGGGAGGGCGGATCCCTCTGCAGACCGTGCCCTGCCGTGTGTGTTTTTTTTGTATGCCTCTCGTTGCTTCCAGCGCCCTGACGTGCCCGGTACATGATTGGCTCCCCTTGCTGGCAGTGCCCTGACAGGGACGCAGTTCCCATCTCCACATGGTGGGGTGGTACACAGCTTCCCCAAAGCTGTCCTTGGTGGCGCAAGTATTTTCGCTGGTCTGGAATGGGCTTTATGTCAGGAATGTGCACTGCTCCTTTAGTGCAACACCTCGGGCTGCTTCATGAGGCCTCCATTTTTCTGAGTCCCTCTGCTGCTCATAGTGCCTGGTCTGGCCCAATCTCAACGGCCCCTTCCTGTTCTAATCCCAGGCTGTGACTGGCCCCTGAGGAAGTGGTTGTGTGATGGAGATGGAAAGGAATATTCCCCACACCCATGGGACAGCCTCGGCTTCTAAATCTACTCCAGCCGACGTCTTCATCTGAGAAGATTAGTACATTACTGTCTTTGAGACCAGAAGTGTGGCTTGGTCCAGTTGTGGTGTGGCTGAGGGTCATATCTTCTGCTTGGCCAATCCTGCGCTGGTCCAACCCCCCCAAGTCTATTATATTAATTGTTACATTGGGATAACGGCCCACGGCCCTGTTGTGCTGGGCACTGTACAAATTAAATACCTGGTAAGAGGCAGTCACTGCCCCGATCTTAACTAGACAAAGGGTGAGAAGGAAAACAGGCGCAGAGAGAGGGTAAAGGTCCTCCAGCAGCCCAGTGGCAAAGCTGAGAACAAGCCCGAGTCTCCTGATTTCCAGTCCAGGTCTTTCATCCAGCTGCCTTTTTGTCCCCTCTTCCAAGCAAGCTGTTTTTCTGGGCTGTAGCTTGATGGCCAGATCCTGAGGAAGGGCTGCAGGGCTGGCTCCTTTCAACTGGCATTCGAAGGAGAGAGCGAACAGAAGGGCTCGGACAAGCAGTTTTGATAGAGACCCTTTTCAGCTTCTAGCTGTTCTTTAAACAGGCTGGGACTGTGTTCCTGGAAGTGGTGGCTAAACATGCCTCAGGCTAATGTCTGTACAGCGCCTAGCACAATGGGGTCTCGGTCCGTGACTGGGGCTCTGAGGCACTATGGTAATACATGACTCTCTACTCGGCCCAAGCCTGCCTCTCCTTCTGTACAGCTGTTTTTAGCTGTGTAGTAGCCTGTCGCCTCCCTGCTACTGGAGACTTCCCCCCACTGCCTCTCTTTGCCAGCCTTTCACTGACATGTTTAGTTACCCCACTGCAGTGTGGGTGCAGGAGGCTTTTCACTGCAGGGTGTAGTTACATGTCCCCTGCATGCTGCCGACACTGGTGTGCAGTGTAGACAGCCTCAATCCACTTCTAGCTCTTGTCCCCTCTGCCTTCGCATCAGGCAGCTTCTTCCTCGAAGCTGCCTGAACCCAGCAGGGGAGTCACTGAGCGCACGGGAGAGACAGGCTCCTTGCTCTCAGTTTGGGCGCCCTGGCTGGGCCTCTGCATGACCCACAGCAACTCAGAACTCCATATGCAAGGAAAGTTCTTGTCAGGCCCAGCTTAGAGCGTGGCCAGTCCAGCCAGAAACTTTGGCAACTTCAGCTGCAAAAAGCCAAGTCTCTGCTGAGCTTGTGCAAGCTGCAATTTTTCAGAGGCTCATAACTTGGCCAGATATGGGCAGATTTCCCAGGGGTGGCAAAAGGCACATCCCTGACACCAAGGCCACCCCCTTCCAAAATCAAGCCCTGCCCCAAGGCAGAGAGGTGCTAGAGCTTTCCAAAGAAAAGGAGACCAGAATTTTTGAACATGGGGAAAACAAGGTATTTTCCCCTAGTCTTGATCTCAGAAGCAGCTGAACTGTTTTGGCTGAAAGTCCTCATTCCCCTTCCCCCTCCGCCCTCTCCCCCCACCACCACCACAAAAAAACCAAAAAAACCCACCCCAGCTTGCAGCAGACATCCAGCATGGAAAATTTCAGCTCAATTGGTTAAAGTCCGGCAAAGTTATAAGCAACTGAAAATAGGCTTTTATAATGGGAAGTGTCCGGCAACCTGAATGTTCGGTGGCGCTGCCAGCCCTGCGTATGGGAACGGCAGCTCTTCTGCTGCGGGATGGCTAAGGTGGGTGAGGAAAGGCCCTTCGCGAGCAGGCTGTAGGTGCAGTCAGTTAATCTCTGTGGTCTAGAAAAAGCCCTGAACATCCATTCCTCCAAGGGGTGTGTCCACAACCAGACCCGTCTTCATAAAGGGCCCCCAGCTCCCATTGTTCCGCCAGCCACAGGGCAGCAGATTGCCCCCACGGTACTCGGGGTAGGGCCAGGAGCCACGGGGACTCATTGAGCAGGGCCCAAAAAACGTCCCTGTGGAGGAGGACTGAGCTCATGTGGCTGTGAGCCTGGGTTCCAAACCCTATTAAACGTGGAGCTGCCCCCTTCGGGGTCCCGGCCTGTGTTGGCTGCCAGCTGGCATGGCAGGGAACTTTGCCCAGGGGAGACGCCAGCGCAAAGGGGCGATGGGGCCTTGCTCCCCCTGCCCCAGACTGCGTGCCCGCCTTGCACACGGGCTGCACAGGGGCAAGTCCCCAGGCCGGTACGGTGCCCGTGACCCCAAAGGAAGGGGGGCTGGGCTGGTTCCCGGCAGCCTGAACAGGATCAGGGCTGGTGGGAGGCATTGGAGGAGCTTATGGAGGGGGAGGGGAAGAGGTACTGTTACCCCCCC
>ML677025.1:1787504-1822316 GCA_007922155.1 Mesoclemmys tuberculata
GGGGGGCTGGGTGAGGGGCAGGGGGTGGAGGGGTTATCTGGGGGGCTGGTGAAGCTGTGGGGTGATGAAGGGTGCAGGGGCCTGGAGGGGAGGCGGTGGGCAGGGAGGCGGTGGTGCTGCAGGGTTGGACGGGATGAGGAAGGGGACTGTGGGATCTCTTAGTAATTACTGGCAAGTGGGCTGCAGAGCCGCTGAGCCCCTGCACCCCGCTCCCTATAGCATAGCGCCCTGGGCCCCCCGAGCATGGTGCTGGTGTTGGGGTCAGCACTGCGTCAATATACACTCTGGTCTGGACTCTCTCTTCCACCTTGGATAACATCCTCCCTGTTTCACGCCTCTGAAATGGGGTGTCTTCTGTCTCGGGGCTGGTCAGAGCCTATCCAGTCCCAGCATTACCCACGTGTATGCCTCCTCGCGCTTGTGGGAAAGGGAGCTACGGGCCTGAGAGCAGGAGCCAGCAGGTTTACTCCTTGCTTGCTCTCTGCCGGCATTTGTCAGTCACTCCTCATCACTACGATGGGTAACGCTGGCTTTTAAGGTGTGGAGGGACCTAGCAGAGAGTGGGAGGAGAAGGAGGGAGTATGAAATTATGAACCGCTCAATTTTTCAGCATCTTTGAAACTTCCCAGCACGTCAGTTTCAGCCTTCTCTGTGTTTGGATAAACAGTCTGTAGTTAGAAAAGGTCCATGGGGAGGTGGGGGCAGGAAAAGTTGGGTGTGAAATGAGAAAGTTGCTGTACAAAGACCCAGCCCAATTTAATGTCGTTTAAAAGGCCGCACTCTTCTTCGCTTCATCTCAGTTTGAAGATCCAGCAGTTTGTAAGAAACACTTGATTCAATCTGAGAATAGATATTATCTCCAAAGGATATAAATAAATATTTCCAAGGGAAGGGAGGAGAGGAAGGAACTGAAATGCAGTATTCCACACTCCTTCCCAGCTCCACCAGGAAAACAGGATACAGACCACAGAGCTCCAGACAGTTCAGTGTATCCTCCATGCTTGATTGTCCCCATCGGGCTCCAGAGCCAGAGAATAGGAACTGTAATGGTAATGAGAAGTGCTCCCTCTGATTTACTACTTGGCAAGATAGAATGTGTGAATCATTTCCTGTTTAGCACCAAGTTTTGCCCCAGCACTAAGTGTTGACTCTTTCCTTTCCAGGTCTGTTTTCTTGGCACCCGGTGTTCATGTCTATAGCAGTAAGTTGCGGATTTTTTTTCTGTTTATCTACTAGAAACGTCCCAGCCGCTTTGTTTTGCTTTTGGAGATGTTCGCATACAGCTCTGGGTTCCCTCCCCCGGAGTCCTGCTGGTTTTGGTAGCAGATGGAGCCACCCTTAGGGGTATGCACTCATTTGTGTCTGTTGGATTCAGACCGTGACCCACTGCAGCAAGTGCTATCTTCCTGAGGACTTGCCTGTCCTAGCTGGCTCCCATTTACCCTTGAGGTCTGGTTTCTAGTGTTCTAGTGAGTGGATGCGGCGCTTGGACAGAAATGCAGTCCGTGTCTGGTTTCTAGAGTAAGTGATCTGGTGTTAGTAATGAATTTATTGCCCACATCTTTAAAGAAGGTGCTCTTCTGGTTGGCAAGATGCCCCCTGAACGCTAGTTCTTAGCCCTGAGCGGATGGCTCTCCGATTCCAGATGTGATCCAGTATCAGTTTGGAGGGTCTGTCCGGAGAGAAAACGGCTGTGCCGATGGCTGAAAGCAAGGGCTCAGGGGTGAATGGATTTTTTTCTGGAGCGGAGTGAGACGCCTGTGAGCATCAACAGGAGAAATGAGTGTATCTGGGAATTCTGAATGTACCGTGGGAGACGGACCCTCTTACACTGTCAGGAGTTAAAGGTGGTTTCCACTACATATGAAATAGATGAGAATTATTATTTATTTTGATTGATAAACTGGTCGCCGGTCACCGTTTTCCAAGCACACTTACACTACTTTAAAAGTGTTGTAAACAACAAAAGGGCGAGGTTGAACTCAAACTCTAACCCCCCAGAAAAATCTCTTCCCATGGCAGGCCTTTGGGAATAGCTAGATCCCGCAACATGCCATCAAGGTTTAAAAACTGTTTTTTTAAAGTGGGGCATGTACTCCAGGCTGGAATGCCCTGCTTCCAACCCTTATCTCCTCCCCACTTCCTCCCTCCCTCCCCCCCGAATAGAAACATTGGCTGCAAAATAGCCTCCCACCTGAGCTGCAATGGACTCAGAGGAAGGTCCTGAAGGGCCCAGGAACATGCACCAGGATTAAACACCTGGAAAGAGGTTGGCAGTGGGTACGGTGTCCGGGTTTGACATGCGAATGCTGTGGCAGTGTCCTGTGCCGTGCAACCTGCAGCTCAAAACCCCGACACTGATGATCCCCATATATACCAACTCTCAGGGGCGAAGCCGAGTTTCCCAGTTCCTCCGTATATACACTGAAACCTTGGCTGAAAGGATGCTCTTGTCACGGGTTGTGGCGACCTCATGGCTCTGCCCTCAGGAGTGGCTCCGGTTTGGAAGCATGAACTCTTCCTCTCCTAAAGGCCCCTTGCACTCTTCTCTCTTGGGTAACGTGCTGCCCTACGCAGGGTCCTTGGCCAGTGTTTCTGTCAGGCAGGTTGGGAGGTAAGCGGGTGTCGTTGCTAATGATCTTCTGTGTCCCCAGTTCTGCCTCTTCCTGCCTGAAGCCATTCTGCTCTTCTCGCCTGAGAACTCCCCGTTCTGCTTCTGCTCCCGCCAGGTGAAAGTGTGGCTGCACTGGACGGCGCAAACTCTGGTGCTTGTGACTGCCACGCTGGGCCTGGCTTTCATCGTCTCTAGCAAGAATCGGAGTGAGCTCCCACATTTGGCTTCCTGGCACAGCCTCCTGGGCGTCCTGACTCTCGCTGCCACCTCCGGGCAGGCTCTGTGTGGGCTTAGCCTGCGCTTCCCCAAGCTTCTGAGGGTCTCCTCTGTGGCACGGCTGAGGCTGTACCACGTCACGTGTGGCCTGGTTGTTTGTCTGCTCGCCACCTTCACTGTGGTCCTGGGGATTTGCTCTGACTGGTTCCAGGCACAAATCAAAGGAGTGGCTTGGTATTTCTGCCTGGCACTGCCCTTCTACCCTGCCCTGGTGATCATGAACCAGACCGCTAGGCTACACTTACCGAAGAAAAGGATGCATGTCTGAACTCCAGCGTCCCCATCTCCCTGTGCCTCTTCCCACCCCAGGGTCTGAGCTCCGACCTGCCCATCGCTCTCTTTTCTTCCCCCCATCCCAAGGACTGAGCTCTGCCCTGCCCTTCTGCCTTGATTCCAGGGTGCATGTGTGTGTTGGGGGCACATCCCTTCGCTCCCTGTACTAATGATCAATTTCCTGTTGTGTGTTTAGCAGAGCTGCCCTGTTGGTGTAGATCCTGCCATATCACAGCTAAAATGTGCACTTCATAGATCTTTGCTCAGGTTTTGGAGGCCCAGGGTTCAGTTTCCAGCTCTTGGCTCCCATTGGAGTCCCTGCCCCGTAGCACTGCAGTGCCGCTGGCCCGGCCACCGGATGAATCACTTTGCTTTCCGGGTGCAAATCCCATCCCCATCGTTGCAGGCTGAACTCCCCTGGCCGCCTCTGCTTGTAGTTCAAACCTAGGGCTGTTGTGGTTGTAAATGAGGCAGAAGAGCGGCTGGGTGTGTCCGGCTCCTGGCAGCATAGCCGTGGGCCCAAGATTCTCTTCAAATTGGATTAATTATTGTTCTTAATGTTAATCTGGGCTTCCCACTGCCTTCTCATCCTGCTACACCCCACGGTCCCGACCCCTGCCAGCCCTTGCAGTGCCCCAGGCTGTTCCGTGGTAGGGTTGGGGGTTGTGGCAGCTGGAACCCAGGGACCAGCAGGCTGAAGGAGCAGTTGGAAGACGTGGAGCCATTTGCCTGGATTCTTGCCTAGGTGGGGTGTGAAATGGGCCTGTTCTGTGGCCTATGTGAAATGACTTGGTGATCTAGGTGGGGCTGAGATATGCAGGTAAGCACCTAGATACTGTGGTGAAGGTAGCAGCAGAGACAGGTGGCATTGGAAGTGGAAACCTCCATTCTCGCTGTCCTTTCCTGTATCGTGGCTGTGCAGGGTCATCACTGTGCCCCTTTGACAAGCTCTGAGTTCTCCTTAGCAAAGGTGGGGAGGGACGTGCGTGAGATACCAGGGAGGCTGCCACCCGCACTGCAGTTGCTTGGCACTCTCCATGTCCAGGGAAGCCCCCTAAGAGAGGCCGCTGTTTCAGATGCCAGTTGCAGTACTTGACTTCTGCTCTTGTTCGTCCTGCTGCAGTGGCAGGTGCATACCCGTATGCTGCTCTGGGGCAGAGGCCGTGGGGAGTTGTGTAGCTGGGTTAGCCCCGGGGGTTGTAACGGGAAAGCACAAGACTTGCGACACTGCTGGGTTTTATGTGGGCTGGGAGCGGCTTTGCATGTATAGCCGGGGGATAGATTTACTAGCTGGGTGGGCTTCGTAACTTGCGATGACTTGGGCTTTGGACCTGGGCTACAGTTAAAATTTATGTCATCCTGGCTGTGGAGCTAGCGAGCGCTGTGGTTCTGCTGCCCGCACCCCCAATGTAGTTCCAACCACAGTTAGGTGGTTGGAAGCAGTTTTTCACCAACCTAGCTACCATCGCTCGGAGAGGCAGTGTTCCTACACCCATGGAAAGACCCATCCGGTTGCTTTAGGCTGCATCAACGCTCTGGGCTCGTGCTGGCATAGCTGTGGTGACAGAACTGTTTCGCTGTGGTCCCCGTGGTGTAGACGTGGCTGTAGTCAACAGCGAAGCTTCTAGGGCCGTGTTTGGGCTGGTATCTGATTGACTTGGGCTATTCCCAGATTTAACCACTTCACAAGTGGCAATCTCAGGACTTCTGGGGGGCGTCTGTCTCCAGTTTCTCAGGGAAGGTGCCTCACTGGCTTACATTGCATTTCCCTTTCCAGTTCCCTCTTTTCCTTTTCATCTGCTGCCCTCTGGCCGGCATCCAGGACACCTGCATAGCTCTGGGACGGGGTTCACACCTGGGGCCCTCAACACAACAGCCCTGAGCTAAAGAAGTAACCGCTAGCTCTGCTGGGCTGCTCCCCTGCCTGGGGATCAGCCACTGTGCTGGTGTGGGTTACACATGCAGTGGGCAGACTCTGACGCCGTGTGGGCGGGGTGGATACAGGGGCCAGGCAGATATGCTAGCAGGGGAGGAGACCCGGGAAAGGGCTTTCATGATTCTCGGTGCGAACATGCTGCTGAAACCCTTGTGCTGTCTTCTGCTCAATCCCACGCAAGTGGAAGATGAGCCAGCATGCAGATTCCTCTGTGCAATCAGGGCTTGGCTGCCAGCTTTATTTCCCCCTCCCTGTGGACTCACTCCTCTTTCTGAAACTACACTTGTGGTGTCACTCTGGATTAACCCTGCAAAGCCAGAAGCAGGCAGCAGCAAGCGGGAACAATCCTGGCACTTCCCAAGGACAGTACCTGCCTCCTTTTAGCTGCATTCTGAGTGGCTCCAACTCCCTTAACCCAACGGACTCCCCTGTCTCTGATGTTAGGGGTCCAAAGAGCCTGGCTGAGTCCATGCCCTGAAAACTCAGGGCAGCGGCTTTGCCTACTGCTTAGCAGCGTCTTCCATCTCAGGGAGTTAATGAAGTGCAATCCTGGATGCTCACAGTTGTGTTCCTCTTTGGTTATATGGAGCCTTCCATATGATGGGTGCTTCCCGGTGTGACACGGGACAGCCATGTCTTCCCCACCCTGGGAGCTCAGGGTTTGGGTGTTGGGGACCCTAAATGTCTATGTACAACTGCACTCCAGCTGAGAGCCGTTGTAGGGTCCTTGCTACCCATCAGTGCTGGAGAGACCCCGCTTGGCTGTCTCCCATGCAGCATTGGCACTATACAAATATCGAACTGTCCCTGCTTTGTGCTGGGGTAGAAACCTGTAAAGAGCAGCTGCTTTCTCTGAGATCATGCAGGGAGTCTTGGGAGAGCTGCAGTCCAGGACCTTGTTCTCAGCAAACCGTTTCCATCAGCGGCTTTTGGCCCGGTAGAGATGGGGTTTGTACAGTAGCATATTGCCTGCCACCCCAGCGGATGCACCAAGCATCATAATAGCTGACTCCATAGACCTCACTATGGCACATCTTGTAGGTTTAAGCAGGAGTGGAAATGAACCAGAAGCATTATAGCCTAGGGGAGAGGGAGAGCAGACAGACCTTTGGCTGTGTTGGACTAAAGGTTGCTAAGGCAGGCAGACTGGGAGGGGTTGAGATGGAGTGAAGGCAGTCTCTGAGTCTCTCTGATCTCATCCTACAGCTGCTGGATTTTGCTGTTCAGACTCTGATTCCAGCTTACTGACCAAGCCAGCATTGTGCCCTTGTGATTGCCAGCTTTGCCGGGGCGAGGGGGGCGGCTCTAGGGATGGGTAAGAGAAAATTGTCCATCTAATTACAAGTGTCCTAAAAGGCGCACAGAGAAACTGGTCAGCGGGGTGGGGTGGGAAGGAGAGACTGCGTGAGTAGGGTGGAATTCTGTTTGAAACACAATAACTCCAGTGGAAGAGGGTCACCAGTAAACTAGGGCAAGAATGTCTCGTTTCCATGATCTCAGTCTCCAGGTTACTTTAGATCATGCTGTGGCAGAGGACTCTTCACCTCTTCTGGGCATAGCTGCTATTGCTGTGGTTGTCTGTCCTCTGCATTTCAAATAGCATTTGAACGGTTAAGAATAATGTTTGTCATCTGTATTGCCTGTGTGCTGTGGGCACTCTTAGCCCATGTTGTGTGTTTAAAAACAGCCCTGAAAGAATTGGGGCTCAATCATGGAATGTAATTCTTGTGTGTGACAATGAAACCTCAATCAACCTCACCCCAACGCGTGCTCTGTTTGCGTCATAACGCCGGTGATGTGTGGCATGCTGGTGCTGGGGTGCCATTGCATGCCCTGACCGTGCCTGCGAGGCTCTGAGGGCTTATGCTAAGCTCGGCCATTTGTGTTTATTATCTGGGAGGTGGGGGATGTAGGAGGAGACAAGACAGTCTAATGGCTTAAGCTGAGGACTGAAAGTCAGATCTGGCTCTCTTCCCTGTTCTGCTGCTGACACATCACCAATGTGTGCAGGAGTCTCCCATCTGTAAAATGGGGGGAATGCTCCTCTGTGTTGCAGGGCTGGCGGGGAGTAACTGAATCGGTAAAGCCCTTGGCGATCTGAACGCAGTGGGGAGGGCGAGGGACTTGAGAAGGGCAGAGTGGTGTCAAGAAGCGTTCTGGCATTGTTCATTTCTCCTGTGCAGTAACACTGAAGCACCACGCAGCTGTTGCACAGCCAGTGGGTGTGCGTGAAGTGTCAGCAGCGCTGTGGCCTTGTATTGCACTTGTCATCAGAGGCTCTCAAGCGTATCACAGCTCTCAATCAGTTCATTCCCATGACGTCCCCCTCTCCCTGGTTATTTTTATTACCATTTTACAGATGGGCAGATTGAGATGCAGAAAGATAATGGCACTTGCCCAAGGTCCCACAGCTAAGCTATGGCAGCAGAACCCAGATCTGACTCCAGTCCCCCTGCTCAAACCACTGGGCCGTGCCTGAGAGGGAAAAGAAGAGAATGCCGCCTATGAGTGCGGCAGTGCAGCTAGCACTGAGGATTTAGAATGATAGCTTGGAGACAGCTTCACATGACCCCTCTTAGGGGCCCCGGGATTTCCTCTGAAGGCCAGGAGAAGAGGAAAATCAAAGTCTGCCCCATGGATGGGAAGGAAGATATCCAGTCACAGGGCATGTCTGAGACCGGACATGGTGATCAGACTGTATGTCTCCTTGTGGTACTTGCATGGGCCCCCTTGCTGAAGCATCTGAGCATCTCACAATGTACGTATTTATCCTCACAACCCCCCTGTGAGGCAGGGCAGTACTATTCAGCCTGCACCTTGCTTGGATGGAACGCACCAGCTGTTCCCAAGAAGTAAACAAGGCTGAGGGCTGCATCCCAATTTCAGGTGCACGGACCAGAAGAGCCAGTGGACGTCTGTGCCATGATACCCCACACGGGGGAGCTGCTTGCAAAGGCTTCTGGAAGGAGAACTGCCTGCCGCTGTGGGTTTCCTAGCGCTCGCTTGGGAAGATGACCCTTTTCTATGGGGGCATGAATATTTTACAGCTCAGCAATTGAAAACTCATCAATCTCGCCTGTAAAACAGCCTCATCCAGCTACAGGGAGAGGGATGCCTCTGTGCTCGTGTTGTGGCCTGTGGTTTGGGCTAAAGCTATGCTGTATTCCCTTCCAGGGGCAGCTCTTCTAGGGGAACGGTAGGCGGCTGCAGTTCTGCCAAGCTTGCCTCTCTTTCTCTCAGAGCATGTGCCCTTTTCTCTCCCCCCACCACCCGGACAGGTCATGCTCAAAGTTCGTGTAGCTGACATGGAGCTGTTACTGACACTGTGTGAACACAGGAGCTTGGAAGTCTGTCCTACAGATGTTGCGAGGAGGGGGAAGAGGATTAAATGAAGCATAAAACAAAGTCAGCCAGAGGTCACCCTGACATAGCAGCATCCAGTAAACCAAGGGGGAAAGCTGAGGATTAGCTGAGGGACAGTCTTGCTGCAAGGACCGATCAGGCCCAAGTCACCAATCTCCAGCTGTTCCTGGGTTGCTCTGACCTTCCTGTACTATCAGAGCTGGTTTCCCATGGCCTTGGTTTTGTGGTTGTCCTGGTTGTTGCGGGGTGAAAACTGTGCCGTGCTGGGACTGGTTGTTTGGCCTTAGGTCAGTGCCAGCCTCATCAGGTAGATCACAGGGATCAGAGACATACACCAAGCATCAGGCAAACGTTTCGTACCATAACCACTGCAGCGAGGTTCCCAGTCCCCATGCAGCACCAAGTGAATCTTACATGCTAGTGGCTTGCAAGGTATCAGCTGTTTGCATCCGAGCACGGTGGGCAGGACGAGACAGTGCAGTTGTGATGTCCTGTATCTTGCCACAAGCGCTTCGCTGGCCTTTACGTGTGCTTCAGGCCCAGAACATATTGCCCAAGCCCTGGTCCTGGCTCAGTCCCTCATCCTCTCTCCCTGCCCCCAGCCCATCAGGACCGATCAATCAGTGGTACTCATCTGGTCTGTGGCACTGTAATATTTGAGCAGTCACAATCGTTACAGTATTTCCCCTTGCAGACTCCCCGTGGCAGAGGGAAAGATTGTTATTCCCAAGATCTCTCTTTTTCCTCTCCTCTCATAGTTAAGTTGTCAAAGTCAGCTCTGCCTATCCTCCCCATTGTTAGTGCTGCTGGTTCCCCCAGGCCGGGCACCATGGGGACTATAGCCCCCTTTCGCCCCCATGCACACAGTCTGCCTGCCAGTTGGGAATTGAGCCGAGCAGACTGAGGAATGGCCCCAAACAGCAGCTTTGATGGCAGTGTGGACAATGGAGCTTGGCAGGGCCTTTCACGCAAGTGAACGGGACAGCTTGCCCTGCTCTTTTCAGCCATTCAGTTCTTGGTGAAAGCGCTCCCCCTGGGGGCTGTGCAGCGTTTGATCTCTGGCCCCCTCTTTCACTCAGCAGCCCGAGACACAGCCTGGCTCATCTCCCGAGGGGCACCTAGGACCTGCTCCTATTGTTAGAGGGCCCCAGTCGCTTCGATCCCCCTGCACAGAGCATACGGGAGCGCCAAGCGTGCTCCTACTCAAAACAGCGCCTCTAATCCCGCGCTTCGTTCAGCTGGAGTTTGGGCCCAGGCCTCTGGCGATGGAATCCCTCTGCTCTTCCATTGTAACAAGCCCATTGCCCTCCAGTCTTTGCACATTGTGTTGTCTCTGGAGTCCAGAGAGGAGATGCCCTCTGCTGCTCTTAGCCTTCTCACTGTTGCTGTGTCACTGAGTTAAGCTCTCTCTGCTGACTGCTCACGCAGAGGGGAAGATGCTTGTGTCAACTCCCCCTCCTTCTATGCAGCCTCCATAAAGGAGATCTTGGGGGCTGGGAGGCAGGAGCAGGAACTCCTCTGTTGGGGCTGTTATAATGTGGGTTACATCTGCGCCTCGTGGCCCCGACAGAACAGGGTCCCCTGGTGCTACGTGCTACACAAATGCATGGGAAGAGACAATCCCTGAATGGAGGCGCTAATCGGAGCAGACAGAAGGTGAGAGAAAGGGATGCAACGTATATAAGCAGACGCTGGGGCACTGGGGTTCAGTAACTTGCCCAAGATCACCCAGAGATTGAACCCAGCCCGCCCCATCTAATGCCTTAATTCCCAGATCCGCCTTCCATTCACACGCTGTCTGATCTTCACCCTGTTTGCATTTTTACTGGTACCTGTCAGCTGGCCCAGCCCCCACCGCTCACTGCCCTGCCACATGCCCTCTCCAGCACTCCGGACAGCTACAGAGCACAGCCCTGTTCTGGAGTGGAGGGGCGGGTTGGGGGGCTGTGCGTTGTAGGTTTAGGCCATTATCCAGCCTCACGCTGTTTCTCAACTTGGTCGCTGTCCCATCATCCAGCACGCCTGTCCTCTTTTCTCTCTGGCTGGGGCCGCGCTGAGGGCTTTGCTGGGGTCCAGCTGCCATCTCGGGTGTCCTTGCGCTGAGGTCACCGGCCTCCCAGCCAGTGTCTGGACATGTGGCAGCTGTCAGCAGCCCTGGGCACGGTTGCCTGCCACATTAGCCAGAAAGACCCTGCTTGCGGGCCCGCATCATTTAATTGGAATGTCTGGGGGAGCCTGGGAAGCAGGAGAAAAAGGAAATGAGGTCGGAAGCAACCTTTTCCCCAGTGAGCAGCTGGCGGATTCAAGCCTTTGGCTGCTGGATTCCCTTCTTTGTCCAGGAGCCGGTTTTATTATGAACCCAGTAAAAGAAATATGGATCAGTGCATGTGTGTGCACCCATGTGGATCTATGCAGGGTCCGTGTGTGTGCCCACGTGGTTTGTGTGTATGCGTGTTGCATATGTGCAAAGGCTTGTGTGTGGTGCATGGATGCATGCATGCTGGAGTGGGAGAGAAAGTGTATGTGGAGGTGGCTGGGGCAGATGGGTCCATGCAGGTGTGTGTGAGGTGGGGGAGAGGGTGCATGGCTGGGTTTGTAGAGATTCTGGGCAGCCTGGCCTGGTTTGCATAAAACAGAGCAGACCCTCAGACTGCCCTAACTTGTGCTCATGACCCATATCAGCTCACCCTGGAATCAGGAAGGCACATGGCTGAAAGAAGCAGAGGCTAGGACTGTGGTGAAAATGTACAGGCCCCTCATTCAGCCCACCACATTGCTTGGGGAGTCATCACTGAGCAGGTGTGTTCCACTGGGGGGCTGTGGGGATCCATCCGGGAACAAAGAATGCCAGTCATACCTACAGGGTGGGCGACTCTATCCTCAGAAACCCTGACACTGAAAAGGATTGGGGGTCATGGTGGATAATCGGCTGAACGTGAGCTCCCAGTGCCATGCTGTGGCCAAACGGGCTAATGTGCTCGTAGGATGAAAAAATGGGAATCTGTAGTAAGGAAGGAAAGATTATTCTGAGAGAGTAAAGAGGTTATTTTACCTCTGTCTTTGTCACTGGTGTGACTGCCACTGGAACACCATGTCCAGTGCTGGTGTCCTGAATTCAGGAGGAGGAGAGGGTTCAGAAAAGAGCCATGAGAATGATTAAAAGGATTAGAAAATGTGCCGTCTAGTGATAGACTCACGGAGCTCAGTCGGTTTGGCTTAACAAAGAGAAGGTTAACCTATTTAAAAATGGCCTCTTCGGTCTAGCAGAGAAAGGGATTACATGATACAATGGCTGGAAGTTAAAGCTAGCCAAATGCAGAGTGGCGATAAGGTGTAGATTTGAAACAGTGAGAGTAATTAGCCATTGGAACAACTGGCAAAGGGCCATGGTGGATTTTCGATCACTGATAATTTTTTAAAATCAAGATGGGATATTCTTCTCAAAGATTTGCTCATTGCGGGGGAGTTCTGTGGCCTGTGTTATACAGGGGGTCAGACTAGATGATCATAAGGGTCCCTTCTGGCTTTGGAATCTATGAGCCCTAATTGTTCAGCACAGACTCTGGACTTAGGCTGATCAGTTTCACCTCCACAGTTTTGCTGGGTGCTCAGCCCTGGAGGGAGATGTTGACATCGGTTTCTCCCCTAGGGTGAGCTGGTGCAGAAATGTCTCTTTGTGCTGGGTTTTGCAAACCGCTCTCTTTTCTATTTATCCCCCTCCCCCCCCGCCCCCAATCTAAGCGTTGTGCCTGCACCTCGCTGACAGCATCCCTTTCAAGTCTCCGATCCATGAGGAGCGTTTGAAACCCCAGAGAGGATGAAGGTGCCAGATCATGTTATGTCTGTGACAGCTCTGAAGCGCTGCACATTTCAGGAGGGGATCAGAGGCTGGTTGATGAGGCATTTGTGCAGACAGAACAGGAGCAGAAGTAGGTGGGGGGGGGACCTCCAGACAAGTTTCCTAGGAAACAAGACAATGGGCCAGGGACTCGGTCACCAAAGGGGAGGGTGGCATACAGTGCTGGTAAGGGGAATTCCTAAGGAAACCCTCAGGATTCCCCCTCCCCAATGTCTCCCTACAGCTCTCTTTCTCTCTTAGGCTGCAGCAGCTGGTGTGCACTTCCCAACTTGGGAGGGGCGTCTGGGTACCCTGAGAACAGGAGCATCCTCGGGAGCTCCAGCACAGAGAATCAGATGCCAGCTTGCTGATTAAAGCCAGGCGATTTCGAGCTTGTGGAGGGGATCTTTGGGCAAGAGACATGGAGGCGTTTCTTTAGGGGGAAGCAATAGCTAGAGGAGCCTGTGATAGCAGGTGCCATCGTGGTGGCTGGGCTTCTCTTAGCCTTTCTGCGATGCACTTCCATTGTCATTCGGGAAATTTACGCAGCCCTTGAGGCTGGCAGCCTTGGGAGGTGGGGGTGAGGCTGCAGCATTCCAGCGCCTGTGTGCGCAGAGGCTGCGTGTGGGCTGGAGGTCTGTTGTGGCAGGGAGGCTCAAGCTGTTTGCACACCTGCTGCACTAGTCTTCAGAGCACAGGGTAGAGGATGGACAGGGCCCGGGGGACTCTGGGGAGCCATGGAGCTGAACCACAGGACTTCCCTAGGCCTCGCTTAGCTGCAGGGCAGGTGTGGCTCGGCAGCCGCACATCAGCGCTTCTTTACCGTGGGGTTAGGGTTTCTAGTCGCCGCCGTCCAGGGCGGGGTGTCGTACCTGGTGGTGATCCACACAGTGTCCCATCACTCAGGCCTCCAGCTGGGAGTGCCTTGTGGGTGGGGTGACGCGCGGCACCGTAGTTAATCAGGATTCTGCAGCACACCAGGGGCAGCTCTGTCACTGGTTAGGCCAGTGAAGCAATGGTGTGGGTGTGGGGGGTGTGCATTCGGCACAGATCCTGGGTGCTGTAACTTCTGGGCTGAAATCCTGTGTATTGAGGGCCCCTTGATGGCATGGCAGCGCCATGCAGAGCAGACGAGATGGCATGGGGTGATCCAGCCCTGCAGGAGTCAGCTTAGCAGGTGGCATGGGCCGGCTTTGACAGCCCAACAACCCAGAATAGCCCTTGGTGTGGCACATCTGCCCCCAGCCTCTTGCCATCTCTGTCTGTTGTCGCTTGGTCCTGCCTCGTGGATGGGTCCCTGCTGCAACAGGCCAGCGTCTCTTGCCAGGCATTTGGGCTGCAACCCTAGTAGCCTGCCCGCCAGGCCAAGCCTGCGCCAGGCACCGTCATAGTCATCCTGTCGCTTGGCTCCCGCCCCACCCATACCTGCACAACACCCCCTCTTACCAGTTCTTCCCGCTCAGAGGCTCCAAAACCCACCCCGCCCATACCGCCAAACCCCAAAGCCATTCTCCAGGCCTTCGTCACCCCCACCTGGGCTACTGCAGCTTCCTCCTCTCCCGTCACATCCTTCCTGCTCTGCTGCTCCCACCATATCACACCCCCAGCTCTGAGCCTCACCTTTCCCTCCTTCCACGTCAGCTTCCCGCTCCTCAGCCTGGCCTCCTGGGCTCTCCCCTGCCTGAGTGCCTCCTCCGGCTGCCCCCTGCAGGCCTTTCTCTGCCCCGGCTACCCCATGCACTCTGCAGTTGGGTTCCCACCTCCCTCTCACGCCTGGAACAGCTTCTCTCCTGATGTGTGCCTAGCGGCGTCAACGCCTCTGAACTCCTCCTTCCTGCCTCGCCTTCTGCCAACCTCCCTGGCTGGTGCCTGACCCCAGCGGGATCACTGAATACACAGGCCAGCATTTCCAAGTGCTGGGGCCTACGCCTGTCTCTCTGAGGTGCTGAGTGTCCCCAGAGCCAGCTCACCGGGAGCTGGGGGTGCTCTGAATGTCTGAACATCTGGCCGCTTTTCTGTACAGCGTTAGCTGTCTAACCCGAAGCCCCGCGGTTTGAGGAGGTTGTGATTTGAGGGAGAACCCACGCAAAGCACAGTGACTTGGGCTCCACCTGAAAGCCAGAGGATGCCGGAGGGGGAGGGAGCCCCTGAAATGCTGGAGAAGGGAAAGCCCTGAGCTCCGGGGTGGCCTCCGTCTGGCTTTGTGTGTCTGTGCGCACACGCTGCAGGAGGGTGAGCCATGCTCCCAAGTCGTTCCTGGGGCCTAGGTGGCGTCATCACCTGAGACATTGCTGGGGCGGTGCCCTTGTGACGCCTGTTTGTCCCCATGTGTGTGGCGGGGATGGGGTAGCCCACACCTGGGGCTCGTTTCAGCTCTAGGCCCTGCAGGAAGGCAGGCTGTCTTAATAGATGGCTCCCGCCTCGCCAGCTGCTGCATCGGAAGCAGTCGTGGTTGTGACAGCGAGAAAAAGATCAGCCCCAAGACCTGGCACAGAGACTAGCTGTTCTTGCCCCTTTCCGACCCGCAGGCCACGGAGGAGGGACGAAACATTTCAGTTCGTAAGAGGAAGGGAAATGGGAAGCTCTGCCGAGTCTAACAGGCCTGAGAGAGCAGCAGCATAAAACCCTCGCCCAGAGAGGATAAATTAGGCATTAATATCATTGCTAAAAGGTATTATCCCCTTCATATGGAGATGGCTCCGAAGCTCGGCTAATACCTGCCAGAGAGCGGAGGGGATTTCTGCAGCAGGGATACCGGTCTGTCTACCTATTTATACAGCCCCTGAGCAGATCACACGGCGCCCTCAGCTCTCCAGGGGGCCTGTGATCAGCACCGCCTGTTGCCCAGGATTTGACTGGGACTCTGGAGAGAGAGGCTCAGACCTTCCCGTGAGTAGCAGCAAGGAAAGGGGGGGCCTGTGTTCCTTCAAAGCAGCTATTTCACCGCGCTGCACCCAAGCCACCGAGCAGCTCTGGCCCCAGGGTGCCAGAGCCTGTTGCTCCCATGCCACCAACCTGCAATGCACCAGACTGAAGGCCTGGAAATGGGTGCAAAGAGGGATGCAAAAAGCAGCATTGCTCTCGGGAGGTTACCTGCAAAGTGGGAGGGCTCTGGCGCGAGCGCTGACTGTATTAGCGTGCGTGGCACAGACAGGGATTCCCCCCACAGCCAGGGGACGGAAACACTGCTCACTGCAGAACTCCAGCTAGAGGGCACGGCCTTTGTCGTTCTGTTTAAGCGCCACCGTGCCCAGCTGGTTGCTGGGAGCCATAACAGCTATAATAGGGTTTGACTGCCAGGGTCAGGCAGAAGAAGCCCAAAGTGCCTAGCTTGTTTCTCTTAGCAACTTCTCTCTCTGTGCTTGAAGGTTCTCCAGAGAAGCCGGATGATGTATGGACTCCAGGGGATGCTAGGGGTGGAACTAAGCTAGTGAAGCTGCTTGCATAGCACCGGCTCTGCTTTAACACATGGGGTGGTGGCGGGAGTTGCTGTCTGATGGTTAGCACGGAGGGACTGGCAGTCAGGAACCCTGGTTTCTGTTCCCAGCCTTGGAAAGAAAGTGTCCTCTAGCAGTTAGAGCAGCGAACTGGTAAATTAGGAACCTGGGTTCTATTGCCAGCCGTAGGAGGAAAATAAGGGCTAGTGGTTAGAGCAGCTGATTAGGAGTGAGGACTCCGGGGTTCTATTCCTGGCTTTTCCACGGACTGTGAGAAATCAGTCACTTCATATCCTGGGTCCTTAGTAGTCCTATCCGTTAAAAGGGGAAATACGACTTCCCTCTCCCGCGGGAGAGTTGTGAGGAGCAATCACTGCTGGCCAAGTCGGGGCTGTTTAAGTGTAAAATGCGATTTGAATGAGGGCCGGGTGATTTGGCAGGGCCCTGGGATTTCTCTCTGAGCCACAGCAGGCAGGGAGCTCGTTTCTGAATCTGGAAGCTTGTGTATCATGGCTGCGAGCAACATTAGCTCAGGGATACCAGGCTGAGGCTTCAGCTTTCAGCCCCACCTTTCCAAGACTTACCGGGGGAGGCGGGGATAGAGAGGCATGGTAGAGGGCATGGGCAGGAGTCGATCTTATTTTCAGAGGGTAAACCTGCCTGCCGGTGTGTCTGTCTCCCCCAGGTGGGTGTGCAGGGTTAGCGTCCGAATCCGTTCTCTTCCCAGTCCCTCACTGCTGGCTTTTCCCTGCAGCTGCTATTCTTGCCAGTTTCTTGCAGCTCCAAGCAGCTGGCACGGTCCTGTCTGTCTTGGAAGCTTCCTTCTTATGCTGGAGGGACCCACTCTGGCCCTGACCAGACCAGGCGTTCACACCTAGAGTGGGCAGCACTCTCACGTGTTCCTGAAGTGTGTGCATACAGCGACTGAGGGCCTGCAGACATCGACCCGCGCCAGGGGGCGGTGCTGGGCACCTCGTTACTAGAAAAATCAGGGAGACATTCAGAAAAGAGCCAGATAAATGAACAGAGGGCTGGAAGGGTTTTCTCACAGAGAGACTGAAAGGAGCTAAATAGAGTTAACGTGGCTAAGGGCTTGATTTGCCATCAGCTCCCGTTAGCTTCCCCTGGAGTTGTGAGGACTCAGCATCTCTGCAAGCTCCAGCTGTGGGAGAGACAGGCTAGCACGCCGCAGGTATTTGCATGAGCTAAACCGCAAGGATGGAGAGGCCCAGGGGGAATTGCTAGGCGGGACTGGAGGACATGAAAAAAGTTAATCGTCACGAGAAGCCTCTTGATGGTGGAGAGCCATTAGATTGTGAATAGCCTCCCAGAGCGGCAGGGATGGAAGACAGGTCTCAAAGCCACGCTACACAGAGCTCCACTGAGAACAGCCCCATGCTGGATCTGGGCGGAACCAGAGAGGAACGATCAGGTCTTTCCAGCTCTGATTTCTCTTAGGCCATGAATGGGTTTGACCTGCCTGTCTAGGGAGCCCCTGTGTGTTGAGAAACAAACACCACTCCGGTGCACAGACACAAGCTGATTCTGGTGTCTGGGGCAGCTGCTCGCTGAGGGGAACAAGCTGGGGGAACAAGCTGTCCTCAGCTCTGCCAGAACAGCCCCAGAGCGATGTTTGGCAGAGACAATGTGTCCCAGCAGGACGCACTGTTTTCTCCATACACGATGCCCCCCTCAGTCGGTGCCAGCGACTCTCTCACCTCTGACATTTCTTGGCTTTAATGACTGGAAAAGCTTTTACCTTCCTGTGCCGCGTGCAGTCTCCCGAGCCGCTGGTGTCTCCCCGCCGTGAGAGTCCAGGTCGCCCTTTGAATGGGCTGAGCTGCTGTCAGCTCAGCTCAGTCTCTCCCGTCGGCGCGGCGGGAAAGGAGAACATTTACCCTGACGGGGATTCATTAGTGACTGTTGGCACCGGTGTGATGAATGCGCGTCCCTCAGAAATGTGCAGACAGAAGCAGCGGGGTCCTGCTCCAGCCCCTCTCCCCCATGTCTAGCCCTCCGGCAGCAGTGCTTTGTGGTTTTGCTTTTAGAGAAGCAAATTAAAGTCTGCAACCCTGCAGCCAAATTCTGCATTCACTTCTATCTCGTCCAACCATTCTGCACCAGATTTTCCGGCCCAGCAAAGCAGCACTTTGGCCAGGGATGGGTGGATGTGGGAACAGTCCCGTTAAGCAGGGTAGGATGAGAAGGTGGAAGTTCAGAACCACCAGGCTGGTTCTGTGCCCCTCCCTGGGGCATTTGCCAGTTAGCCAGCGAGGCTGGGGTGTGCGCAGTTTGGGGCGTGTGCGATCTGCGTGTGTCACGTGTGTGGGGCTGGGATTTGTGCAGCGTGTGAGTGTGAGGCCCACATTTGAGGGGCGGGCTCTCGGGCTGAGAGGCAAGTGCCACAATAAACCCCGTGGCCCAAAGCCTTAGAGAGACGGGCGCTCGCTCTTGCCACCCCTTGGTGAGCGGAGACCCACGCGTTTCAGCTGGGCAGGGTTACGCTGGGGCGCAAAGCTCTCTGCTGGTCAGCAGAGGGAATTGACTGCATGGGCTCAGCCTCGCTGGCCTTTTAGTTAAGTGGCCGTTTGGCTGCAATCCAGGTAAGTTGTGAATCTGAAGGCAATAAAATGCAATTGACCCTGTTGGGAAATGCAAGGACGAGAGCAACCGCAAGCATGCCTAGGGTCACCCTGCCCCGGACTGCAGTCAGCCGGGGCATGGGAAGGGAGCTGGCCAGAAAGCTAAAGGGAGCGAGAGAGTGGGGAAGTGGGAGCAGAGTGTTCGTCTGCTGCTGAGGGCCGTGTGAAGGGCTGGAGACACGGATTTTGTTAATTTATTAATGGCTTTCCCTCAAGTTCTGCCCGTTGTTCCCTCCCCCTCCAGGGCTCTTTGTTGTAGAGCCCCGCACTCACTGCTTGCATGCAGCGAAGCACTGCCCACCCCAGGCCCTGGAGCTGGCAGAGTCTGCCAAGTTTCTGGGTGGGAGTTGAGGCTCGTGCCATTTACGTCTTTAGAAGGAAACCCTAACAAAGGAACCTTCTCTTTTTGCCCCAGCTAACATCACAACACCTGGCAGCCCCCTTTCCAGTGAATCCTTTCAGCCTACGGGAAATTGGCACCGAGTCAGGCCTTTAATAGTTAGTGTCAGTCACCAGAGGTACATCTGGGGCTTTGTATCATCCACGCCAGCCCCCAGCCGTGCCCTAGCACCTATTTCCCCGTCACAGTGTCACAGCCACACCTAGTCACGTGACGAGGGCATCACGGAGTGATTTTTGGGACTGCTTCCTGTTGGGACTGTGCGACGTTCCCCTTCCACTGCCCCGCAGCGCTGTCCTTGGGGGGCTTCCCAGCAGGGCTTCTTCACTTCAGCTTACCCTGCCCAGGACGGCCAACGCTCCCCAGTGGGCAGACACACCCGTGCCTATGAGACATTGATCTCTCCCCATGTTTATTGCCCATTGAGACCAGGTGGATGCTGCTCAAACCCTAGTGCCTATTGATGTGAGATATAGACCCACCTGCCGCAGTGTACGTCTGTATCGGCTGGACTCCAGCCTTCCCTCCCAGCCACAGCCTTGTCTACACAGGGCTACTAGCCATCGGTGTCGCTGCACCAGCCACACTGCACGTTGGGCACCCATGGCCTGCCCTCGAACACCTTTCCACAGGCCGTCGCTTACCCCATGGCACCACCTTCCTGCTCCAGCTGCACTGATGGCTGAAGCCCAGCCTACTTGTTCGTGTCCTCAGGCTCAGGCCCCTCTCCACCTCCTGGAAACATCTTGGGTCGTTACTCACCGGGCCAGTGAAAAAGCAGCCGGAGCCTGTGAATGCAGAACCTTGAAACATGTTTATTTTCGCCTACGTCTACGCGTCAGAGCGCAGCCGACCGGAGAGCTGCAGCCGGCGTGCTCTGCGGGCTGGGGCTGAAATGGAAAACAGATCGCGCATCCCGGGCCGGGCAGAGCAACATTAGCTGGGCCTGCAAGACCCCCAGGGAGGCGGGCGAGGGTGCAGGAGTGGACAGGCTCTGACAGAAGTCAGTGGGGCCCCAGTCCTGGTGGGAGCAGAACAGCTGTCTCTGACCTGGCCTCGAGGCTTCCCCCGTCACAGCAGTATAACTGGGACAGCTCCTGCCCCAAGACACACACATGGTCTCCTGTGGAACCAGAGAGCCTCCCCCCGTGCTCTCTCTGCTCTCCCCTTTGGGTTTCTGACCCTCTCCTAGGAACTCCTGTCCACTGGCATAGACCCCTTTAGTCTTCAGGCTCTCTTTGCAGGACACTGCAGCCTTGCCCTGGGGTCTCCCCTTGCTGGTTTCCTTCCTCTGAGTGGCACCTCGCTGCTCCCACGTCCCTGTTGTTCCTCGTATCAGCGTTGTAATGACTCGAGATGGTGAGGGGCTTGCAATCAGTGCCCTCACATTGTGGGCTCCTGGGCATGGGGTGGGTGACCTACCTTTCTAGCATCAGCTGTTGGGCATGAGCAGAGACAGGAGTCCAGGACTGAGGCCTGATCCTGTGCAATGGGAGTTGAGGGTGCTCAACATCTTCCAGCATTTGGCCACTGATTAGTAAGAGCAGAGGTGGCTGGCCTGGCATGCCATGATCTCTGTCCTGTCTTTGGGATCCACATGGCAGGAGGCGTGGTGGGGATGGGGAGGAAGTGCTCTTGGTGGGCTATAGTTACCCATTTCAAAGCTCCAGTAGGATCCTGGTGGTCGTCCCACATGTGGCTCCAACCTGGGGCAAGCACAGACCCGTGGGGTTGCCCCGAGCAGCATCCTGGGTCCGTGTTTCTGCCCTATGCACGTATCTAGGTGGAGAATGAGCAAATCTTCCACCCAGGGCGTTTGTTTGTTGTTTACAACGGGAAAGAGCGTGGGCAGCTTCCCTTTCTGCATGCGCAGGTTTAGAGGGAAGGAAAGGTCAGCTTAGTAATTACTGATGATGCAAAGTCTCATTCGGTGGAACAAAAGCGGGGAAGGCTCTAGCTGCTGGGTTAGATGCAACAGACCGGGCTGGCTTGGGGAGGCGGGGAAGGGGATATTGGAATTTTTCCCTCGGGAGACGACTAGTTCTAGTCAGGCCTAAGTTGAGGGGCTCTTGTAGGCTCAAGGGGGTGGGGAATAGGATAAGGACCTTTTCCCTCTCTGGAGGGCTGGTTCTCATCTGGTCCCAGGCTGGGGGGACTGGCCAGCTTGTGGGGAAGGGACTAGGATACAGGGAGCTGGAGATCTGACTGCCCAGAGCTGTCCTTTCTTCTCTCCCCATCCTCCTGCACGGCCCGTCAATGCAGGGAGACGGGCTGAAGCGCTGTCAGCAGGCCGAGCTTCAGGGAGGTGGCTCAGAGGATACAGCACTGGCTAGTGGGCTGGGGTTTGCCAACTGGGCCTTGATGGGGGTCACCAGTGGCTCCCTAATACACTTTCTAGTAAGGCAGCCTACCAGCCCCCCACTGCCCAGGCCCCCTCACAAGAACACAGCAGGGGTGCTGGTGCCACTGGGACAGCCCCCCACACAAGCCGGCACAGGAAACCTAGGGCTCTCCCTGGGTGCTGAGTTGTGTCCCGGCCAGCGTGTGGGGCTCTTACCGAGCCAGGTCGGGTGTAAGGCATGAGCTCAGCCAGCGGCCTCACACTCGCCATGTGGCCCTGGGCTGTTCTTAACTAACCCTCTCGCCCAGCTCCCCCCTCTCAACTGTCAGACCAACGCAGGGACAGCTCCTGGTCTGATTTCACCCTCTGGCAGCCTGGCCCTCCCCGCCGAGTGAGCCTGGCCCTGGCCTCACAGCAGATCCTGTCTTAGGTCTGGGCTTGGCTGGTGGGGCGTTAGGGATCTCCCCACTTCGGCTGTCAGCCCCTCGGCATCCTGTCCCAGGCAGAGGCACCTACGTCTTCTGGCAGGCACGCAGGGAGGGGGAGAAGCTGTCTTTGGAAGCTGGGTCAGTGTGGGGTGTGCAAATGTGTATGCACGCACACGCACACGCGCGCACGTGCACACACACAAAGAGGTAGGCAACATGCCCCTGGATCCCCCTCTATGCTCACCCGTGTGCGCTCACACACACCTGGAGACATACACACACCCCTCCTAACATACCGATGTACTCAGTCTCACCTCATCTCTGCCCCCTCCCAGACCCACGCCCGTAGAGACACTTGCACCCCCCCCAGCTCCATGCTCCCAGAAACCCCACGCGCACACAGGCTAGCGGGGCTGTACAAACCCCTACCTGCCAAGCCCCACACAAGCTCAGCCATCCAGGAGCTGAGAGTGCAAGCTGGGCTGTACGCATCTGCGTCGACATACTTGTGAGTGCGACAGTGCAGAGGGGGAGCTGCGGATGTGTGGCATCCTACGCGTGTCATTACAGGGGGAGATGGGAACTGGGGCGTGGAGGGCACGGACCTCCCCTGCTTCCTGTGTGTAAAGGAGCCCTCCCACCCCCAGCTTCCTCGGCTGCCCTGGGATTTGGGGCGCTCACGTGGAGGCCGCAAGCTTGCAAAGCTTTTTGTGGGTGGGGGAAGAGGGTGCACACGGTAGGGGAAGGGCAGCCAGCTTAAAATGCCTCGTGGTTCCACAGGTGCCAGAATTTAATCTCAGCGTTCAACACATCCAGTGCCTCAAAGCCAAATTGCCCCTTCCTGCTCTCCCAGCATTATTCTGTTCAACCTGCCCCCTGGTGCTCTGCTCCCCCAAGCTCCCTGCCCCCTGCAGTGTAGCTTTCAGGCTGGGCTCACCTGGGTCGCATGCTTCTCTTGGAGGATTCATGCTTCACAGTAACATGCCAAGAAAAGCGTTTAGAGGCGCATCGGAGCAGGGCCTGTTCTCAAGCTGACGAGCGGGATGGAGGAGATGTCGCCTCTTGCTCCTTCGGCTTGTCCCAGCCATCCCCTCGGCGGCTCAGATAGTCCCCAGGATGACGGTTGGTTGGGCCGGTGCCAGAGAGGACATGGGCTCCATGCAGAATTCACAGCAGTGTAGCAGGGAGCTTTCCACTCTTCGGCGAGGATGGCTAGTCAGGTCCATGCCCTAGAGCTTAGTGGGGGCTTCCCTCTATCCCAATCTCTCCCCCTTTATCCACCCCCTGCTCCCTGAAGGTACAGGAGCCAGCCCCAGCATGGATGGCTTGAGAGCCAGCTCTAGGCTGGGTGGGATCCTACATAAAGTAACTCCCCCAGGTCCCGGGGCAGCTCCAGATGCATCTATGATTAACGTTCCCCTCCCCCCCACTCCTGTCCTGCAGCACTCTCCCTCAAGGAGCCCTGAGGTCCCTCACCTCCCCCATTCTGAGCAGGGCGGGGCGGGCCAGGGGGGAATGCAATCTCTTCTGCAGCTGGTGCCTGCCTAGCAGGGGGCCGCTCGGGCTGCACCTGACGCATAGACTGAACTCTGCCTTTAGCCATCATGGGCTGGGCCAGTTTGTTGCTAGCAGGCTCAGAGGTGGCGGTGTCAGGACCATGTCTCTGCCCCCCTCATATGGGGGCAGGCACGGGGACCTTGATGACCTCATGCACTGCAAAGGGGACCACATGCTCTTCTGCCTCCGGCCCCCCATGTCTGTTCCCTGCCCCATCTCTGCGAAGGGCCCAGACCCCCTCCAGTGAAAGAAGGGGAAAGTACAAGATGGAGAGAACCACGTTGAAGCTGGGCATAGAGAAAAGCCAGCCAGGATTAGGGATGGGGAGGAGGGAGGATTTAGAGGGAGCAGGACTGTTTGCCTCCATGTCTGCTCAGAAGCACTGCTATGGCTGATCACTTCGTTCCCAACCCCCTTCCCTGCAGGGCTCTTCTGCTCTGCCTGCCATCTTCAGCAAACTCCATTACCAGCTGCCCTTCCTCCGGTGCCCGCGTGCACGCAGCCACTCTGCTCTCCGGGGCAGCCCCCACGCACAGGGCCACACGCACACCAAGAAGGGGCAGAGGGGCACTGCTCAGCGGCTCCTCCTCTCCTGGGCAGCCACGGCCCTGCCTGCCAAGGGATTGTTGATGTTCTGCACTGCTGAATAGCTGTCCTGGAAACCCAGCGTGTGCCTTGATGTATCACTGTAATTAGGCACGGGAATCTGATCGTTATGCCGTCAGCCAGAGAGCTCACTGGGGGACTCGCTGGTGTTGCCGATGCCCTGCTGCGCCCCGCGTTCCTGCTGCAGGACAGGCAGCTGGCGTGCCAACTTACAGGCCCCAGGGATGATCAATTCCTGCTTTTATTCTGCTGAAGCAGAAAATCTTTGGGTTGCATTTGTTCCAAGAGGGGTGTTGAGCAAGAGGCTGGTAGATAGCAGGAGAGAGACCCCCTGCTCTCACATGCCGGTCCCCTCCAGTAGCGTATGCCAAGGCTTTCAGCGACCAAGCTACGAAAGCAGAAGGTGACCTTCAAATGGCAGAGCAGGGCCAAGGTTATGGGGCTGGGATGCCTCAGACATGAGCAAGGTAGGCAGAAGCAGACTTGTGATGTCCCTTGAGGAGCAAGGAAGGATTGCCCTGGCATTGCAGCATGCACTCATTCAGCAGCAACCTACCCCCCGCCCAATCCCCCAGATCCAGCCTTTTCAAGCTCTGGCATCATATCTCAGCAGGACTCTGCCAAGTCCTGGGTGGAGGAACTTTCAGTTGTAGTTCCAAGTTGAGGCCTGGGGGCGGCTGCAGGGAGCCAACGGCAGGCTCCACTTGCCGCTGGGGCTCCGCAGGACGGGAATACGACGTTTGTGGGTGCGATAGCGGGATCAGTGCTGCATAGCGGGAGGCAGCACCTGGCATGGGCGTTGTGCCATAGGCATGGTGCTCCATCACCCCATTGCTGTGCCCAGCCTCTGGCCCCCCCGCCCGCTATGCCCCAGGGGAGGGGCGCTACCTTTCCTCTTCCGCTCACTCTGTGACGTGCCCACCTCTTCCTCGGCCTTCCACGCATCTACACTACGATGGGTGTGTCCGAGAAGACAGAGCTGACAGAGTCCGGGTCTGACATTTTCCGGTGGCCCTTCTGCGCCCTTCTGGCCGCCTGCTCTGGGGTGCTCTTGGGTTTGACCTTGCCGTTCTGGCCTTGCATGGCACTGGAAACCACGTGGCGGTTGAGGCTTTCCTTGCAGCCGGCCATCTCGGGGTCATGGTTGGGCGTGGTGCTGAGCATGGAGGAGTTAATGCTGTCCTCCTGCTGGATGGCTGGCTTCTCGTTGCCACGACACCAGCAGCGGCAGGGCGTCAGGTACAGGTAGATGAGCACCAGGATGACACTGAGAATGCAACCCACCAGCGTGGTGTAGGCGGTGTTCAGCGTGTCGTGTGGCCCATGCTGGGTGAAGTTGTGGACCATCATGTTCACGTAGAGGGTCTCGTTGAAGGCCTGGCTCACCGCGTAGCAGGTGTACGTGCCCATGTCCTCCACCCGGACGGGGCGGATCTGCAGGCTGCCGTTGCCCAGCACCGTCACGGTGCTGTTACTGGCCTCTTCCGGGAAGCGCTTGTTGTTTGGGGTCACCCACTCCCTGGTCGTTGCCCCCCGGACTTTGGTGTCGCAGTTGATGGTCACAGTGTCCCCCAGGTAGGCCTCCAGCATGTGCTCCTTGAACTCGCTGCAGTTGAGGGAGTCCTGGCTGTTGAGGGTGAAGACGCTGACGCTTCTCTTGGCCTGGGGAAGGCTGCACACGAGCTCCTCCCGGAAGTCCACCACCGAGCTGAGCTGGCGCCTGTGCCAGTGGGTGAAGAGCTCGTACAGCCCACAGTCACAGCTCAGGGGGTTGCTGTGGAGATAGAGGCCATTTTTAATCCAGGCAGGGAGGCCTTTCAGGGCTGCCACCGGCAGGCCCTTGATTTTGTTGGAGGAAAGGTCCAGCAGGGTCAGCTCGGGCAGCTTGGCCTTCACCAGCTCCATGGGGAAGCGGGAGATCTGGTTCTGGCTCAGATAGAGTTTCTGGAGCCTGGCCATGTCGTCGAAAGCGCTGCGGTCCATCTGGGCGATCTGGTTGTTGTAGAGCAGCAGGACCTCCAGCTCCTGCAGCTGGCTGAAGAGATACTCTTCCAGGGCCTTGATGCTGTTGGAGGAGAGGTCCAGGTACCTCAGGTGCTGGACGTGGCTGAAGGCCTCGGTGGAGATGAAGCCCAGGGCGTTGTGGTTGAGCAGCAGGGAGTGGAGGCGGGCCAGGCGGACGGGGCTCCAGTCCGCCCGCAGGCGGGTCAGGTTGTTGTGACTGAGGTCCAGGACAGCGGTGAAGCGGGGCAGCTTGGGGGGCACGGCCACCAGGGCGATCTTGGAGCAGCTGATGATGTTGCTGGCGCACACGCATTTCGGGGGGCAGTTCAGCACCGAGCCCCCTCCGCGGGCCAGCCCGCAGCCCAGCAGCAGCAGGAGGAGGCCGCAGCTCAGCTCCAGGCGGGGACGAGACGCCGGGACGTGCCAGAACCGCATGGTCCCAGGCGGCCGGGCCCGCGGCGCTAGCGGGGAGGCGGCTAGGAGCTGGCGCGGCGAGCGGGGCCGGCGTGGCACGCCGCCGACATATCAAGCGCGCGGCTCAGGCTCGCCTCCACCTGCTCTTCGCCCTGCAGCGCCCGGGGCGGCAGCGGGCCATGGGGAGCGGCTCGGGCCGTGCGCGGAGCTCGTCCCCCTCCGGACCGGGCAGGCGGCGCCGAGCCCAGTCCGGGGAGAGGGCTCCCGCCGCGGCGCTCAGCCCATCCTCGCCTCTCCGGCCAGGGCGGCCGCGGGATCGCTGCCCGGCCCCGGGGACGGCTCGGCGCCGCGGGGGGCGGGCGAGGGACGGAGCCCGGGGCGCCGTCCCCAGCCTGGCTGGGCCCCGGGGAGGCGATCAGGCGCGGGCTGGCTGCGGGACGCTCCCGGGGCTGCGGCCGGGCCGGGGACCCCGCCGCTGGAGGAAGCCTCGCTCGGTGTCCGGCTGGCGGGGGACGCGCCCGGACCCCCCGCCCCGGCAGAGCCCGGCGGCCGCTCGGCTTCGCAAAGGCGCCGGCACCAGCTGGGGGCGCGGGATCCTCCCTCCGCGCTGGACGGGCGCGGGCGCCTTGTTCGCAGGCGTGGGAATTTATTGGGGCTGGGGCTGGGGAGGGGGGAGGCGAGAACCAATCACCGGCCGCGCCCGGCGCCCCGCGGCCCGCCATTGGCTGGGCCTCGGCCTCGCTAGCCCAATGCGGTGCCGCTGCCTTTTAACCTGGGACGTGCTGGGGAAAGCCAGGCCCGGCTGCGCCAGGGGCGACGGGGGTTTGGGGGGGAGAGCCGGGCTGACCCTGGGAGCCCCGTGTGTGGACGGAGGGAGTCCTAGACTCGTTGAAATCCCTGGTTTAGTTAGAAACGGATTCCAAACGGGGAGCGCAAGGCGAGCTGTGGGCGCGACGGCCCCGGGAGGGTGCCTCCCTGTGCTGGGTGGAAAAGGGGGAACCCAGGGGAAGTAAGGGACAGCCCTTTCAGAGACATTTTAGGGGGACTCCATGTCCCTTCGCGGATCAGGTGTTTTCCCTCTCACTTGCACGTTTCTACCGCCCTCCAGGACACCTTGCAATTGCTGCCTGCCGAAGTTTAATGTGTAAAAAGGGCACTTCTCCGTTGGCATACATTTCATGCCTCTTCAAAATAAGGGGCAAATGAATCGTAGAATCATAAAAGATTCGAGTTGGAAGGGACCTCAGGAAGTATCGAGTCCAACCCCCTGCTCGAAGCAGGACTAACCTCAGCTAAATCATCCCAGCCAGGGTTTTGACAAGCCGCAGTTTAAAAACCTTAAAGATGGAGATGCCACCACCTCCCTAGGTAACCCCTTCCAGTGCTTCACCACCCTCCAGTGAAAGACTTTTTCCTAGTGTCCAACCTAGACCTCCCCCAATGGGATGGTCACGCTGCTGCAAGGGGTAGGACGAACTGTGCCCAGGGATAAGCCAGATCTTCTAATGCTTCATTCTAATGTGTGGGGAGGTTCACAGCACCTTCCCATCTAGATAAGGCATGGCACAATAGCACACACAGAGCAGGACAACAAGGGGGAAAAGGTGGAGGGGGTGGGCAACAGGGTAAGGAGACAGGCCAGGGGGACGAGTGCATCTGTCTAGATGGCATTGTAATCGAGCTGATGGACAATTCTCTACTGGGGGGGAATTGCAACAGGAAATGGCTTTTCAGATGAAAGACGTTTTCACAAAAATGTGTATTTGGGGAGGGAAAATATTTTTATTTTGGTCAAAAAACACAAAATATTTCCATTTTAAACCCAAATATATATATTTTTTAAAGTCAGAAAAATATCAAAATACATTTGTTGACAAACACATCTATTGGTAGTTTGGTTGAAATTCCTCATGGGAAAACAATCCTGCCCTTGTTTTGAAGCTTTTGTTTGCATTTGTAGCTTTAGCTCCGCGTGGAGTGGCAGGGGTGAAGACGGGTCCCTGGCAGCAAGGCTCCATTGCACTGGCACTACAAGGCTGGGCCAGGCTAAGGGGTAGGCACTGGAGGGTTAATTCCCACTGTACAGCCCATATGGACAGTAGGACGCCACTGCCAGGGAACAGCATGGATCTCTCAGGGCCAGGTTCCTGTTCCATCCTCTTCCCCCTGCAGTGTCTGTGCACCCAAAATGGACAGAGCCGCCTGGAAATTTTTCATCCTCTTTTGAGGCATCAGTTAATGCAGATAGGCAGGGTACTGGATGAGGCCTGTCTACATATGGAGGAGAATAGAGGGACCAGTGATCTGACCCCATGCAGCAGGACAGTGGCATAGCCAGCCCGATATTGGGTGAAAAGCATGCACACATTTGGGTTCTTATTGGTCTCGATCCTAAAATCACCTTGAGGTTTGCCTCTGAGTTCTCTCAACCATCTTTGTGGTGGTCTCCTGCCCCTCGCTCAGGCTCCATCTGGGGCCTCATGTAGCCCATTGTGTGTGCTCTGCGCTTTGCTCAGCAGGCTGAAGGAGAGAGGCCGCCGTGAAATATTCAGTTCTTTTCCACCACTCGAAGGCAAGCCATGGAGGCAGCCAACTTTTCAGCTTGTGGCTTCCAAAGTTACTTTCAGCTGAGACATCAAGGAAATTGCTAAAGATCATAAATTATTAGTGCCTTTACATTTTCATGTCACTTATGGGACTGAACCTTTCCCAACACAGCCTCCCACAAACACAGCATTAATCCTCTCTCCCACTCAGCAGAGAGAGCCCAGGAAGGAGGGGTTACAATCATGGCCTGGAGTGAGTCAGTGGAGATGTTCTGGGCTCACCTCCCTCAGGGACAGCAGTGGAAACCCCTTGGACTTTGATGAGTAGGTGAGAGCAGAAATTGATGCCGTGGATCCAGAGGGAATTGGACGGAGCAGAATGATATAAATAGCTGTGCAAGGATCAGGGGTGGGTGAATGGGGTTGGAGGAAACAAGAACCAGCCCAAAATCTGCAGCCTGAGCCACGCCTTTCTTTGAAGTTCTGAAAAGTCTGGTTAACTTGGTTCTGGTCTTCTTGGGTGGAGGCAAGTTTGCATGTGAAACTAAGCTGGCTATCTACGTCAGTAGCCTGCCTCCTGCTGTATTGGGTCAAGCCAATGGTGCCTGTGGAAGAGCAATGTCCTGCCCCTTCTTGGATCAACCCAACATTTGTATGTTCGTGCCCCTCTGCATTTCCTGGGTATGCCAGATGCAGAAATGCTGAAATGCCACCAGGCAGGCTCCTTTCCCAGGATAAGATTATAGTTCTGTATTGGCAAATTCAGCGCTTCTTCATTCCTGCTCAACGATTAAGGACATCATAGGCACAGGCATTTGAGAAGTGCCAGAGGTTAGCTAGTGACTCGGGTTTGTGCATGGTTGGAGGAGGAACATCACAGGGAATTATTATTATTAATCATTTGTATTACTAGAGTGCCTAGAAACCCCAGTCATGGCCCACTGTGCTAGGTGCTGTACAAACACAGAACAACAAAGCAGTACCTGCCCCAAGGAGTTGACAATCTAAGTATAATACCACAGATGGACACGGACAGACAGGACAGAACAAGGAAACAATAAAACCCAACTGGTCAGCATAAATGTCTGGAGTTCTCTTCCAGGGTCGCTGTCTTTTGAGCCTCATGTTTCCTGATAAAGCAAGAGTTTATTATTGCTATTTGTAATTATTCACATTCCGGTAGCAGCTAGAGGCCCCAGCTGAGATCCGGGCCCCGTTGTGCTGGGTGCTGCACAGACGTGGAGTAAGAGATGCTCCCTGCCCTGAAGTGTTTACAGTCTAAACAGAGAGGACAGACAATGAAAGCATTATTGTCCCCATTTCACAGGTGTGTGGAGGTGGGGGGAGAATGGTTTGTCCAAGGCAACATGGTAAGCAAGGAGCAGAATGTGAATAGAACCCAGGAGTCCTGACTCCCTTTCTGCTGTCTAAGCATCAAAGGTGGATTGTGAAGAATAATTAATTATACTTCTTGCTTTTTCATCTCTGCCTCTCAAAGGCGCCTCAGTATTGTTATTGCCATTACACAGATGAGGAGAGTAAGGCAAGTGACCTACCAAAGGTCAGAGAGACTCAGAACTTGGAATAGACAACACGTTTCCTGAGCGCTAACCACTGGCCCATGCTCCCTCCCACCCACGCAGGCTAACTTGGCTATATCTGAATCTGTCTGTTTCACTCGCCCATGAAATGCTCCACGGGTGCACTTCACTATGTCATTCATTAGCTTCCTTGAAACCAATGAAGAAAATGACAATGTCATTGATTATTTTGCAGCAGTAAAGTTAATTATTTTAATGTGCAAAAAGCCAGGAATTGCAAAGTTTCTGGACCAGATTCTACTGTCACTTATAACACCAGTGTAACACCGTTGACATCAGCGTAAGTGAATGAATGTGAGAGTGTCACAGCAACAGTAACGCTGCCACATTGTACAGATAAATAGATGGGGGGGCGGGGAAAGATGGGTGGATCTTGAGACTCAGGAAAGGGCTGATCTTCAGAGAGCAGCTACTCAGCACATTCTGAAAGCCAGGCCCCTTAAGACATCTCAAGCTGGACATCCAAAAACGGATGCCCCCAAAATCACTAGTTACTGTGGACAATCTTGGCTGAGATATCCCATGGTGGGGCTGAGATGGCCAGATGCAAGAGACCATAACACTCTACTATCCTAACTTCGGTGCATGTAAATCCTCAACCCTAACGTCACAGTAACCTGGTCCCTCGCCCTAAATAATAATTCTCCTTGGCCTAACGACCCCCGGGCTCCCAAAGACAGGGTGATGAGAAGGCAGCAGCTTATTCCTGGAATGCCAGTCTACGCAAATCTTTGATGTCCTTGGAAGACTTTCACTCCAGGATGTCTGATTAAGGAATTAAAAGAGGCTGAATTGTGCAGGGCTGACAGCAAGAGGTGGCAATCGGCTGACCCAGGACTGGCTAAAGCTGCTAAGTGGATAAATGCAAGTGCGTGCTGCCCAGTGCTGCGACTGTGCACGCCGTGAAATAATCCTCTTAAATGAGCACCAGCCGAAGGATAATTGAAGTGGATACCCTGCGACAGCGCATGGAGGGCTGAACCGCATTAAAATAATTGCTAAAGCCTGGCTTGTGTGTGCTCCCAGCTCCGCCTGGCAGCCCTCCTGGTTTTAATGACTGGAAGGTCATGCCAGCATGCTAACAGGCAACCCAGGACCAGCTGAGGACGTGTGCCATACGAAGGGAGCCCTCACTCACACCCTTACGCTGGGGCTCAAACTGAACCAGGCTCTGCCCTTGCCCCACCTTCCAAGCACACCCCTCCTAAGATGGAACCAAGGGGTCTAGTTCTGATCTCACTTACATCACCTGGACACCGGTGTCACCTACTGGGGTTACGTCTCATTTACACCAGGAGTGAAAGGAGAAGATCAACCAGTGGAGTTGCAGGGGTCTTGTCTCCTGAAGGGCCTGGCACATGATTGGGGACTGTGAAATGGCGTCAGGATGGCTCAGCGAGCAGGATGCTAGACGCGGCAGACTGGCGTTCAGATCCCAGCTCCGCCACCGGCTTCCTGTGTGACCTTGGGCAGGACACTTAGCTTCTCTTACCTCAGTGCCCAGCTGCGAAACGGGGATAAGAGTGCTGCCCTGCTCCAGAGGCTGCGTGAGGATAAATCTATTCAAGACTGGGAGATGCTCAGATGTAAGTGACTCAGTCCGGTTGCGGGTGGCCAGCCCTAGCAGCCAGAGTCCACGGTCGCAAGACAGGGGCCAGCTGGGACAGGACAGCAGGAGGTCAGGACCACAGATGAGATGCCAGGAAATCAAGGCAGGGGCACACGGTCCAGAGCAGGGTGGAGCCCAGCTGGCCAGACAGGTTCCTGGATACTGGTGCCACTAGTTGGGGTGCCTGAGCGAAGGGACCGTACCGTGGCACGGTGAGCTGTGCGAGGACTGACGGTTGCCTTACAAACCGGTTTTCAGCAGAATCAGGATTAGGCCAGGGATGCGTTTCCTCACCTTCGCTGTTCAATGTTGTAATAGCCCATCCGATGACAAGGCTGATGGAGGCCAAAGCAGGAGATGTGAAATGGAAAGATTCGTCTTTACAGGATCTTGAAGACGCAGATGATATTGTCTCACTCGGAGAGCCACCGACCAACGACGGCGAATGCTGGAAGAGCTGCACAAAGCTGTCGAATCTCTGGAACTTAAGATCGGGGCGATAAAAGCAAAGCTATGCATGCCTGCTGCCCAATGGAAATGAAAGACCAGCCAGCACTGCATGCAGATGGCAAAGGCATTGAATGGGGAATAGTTTTATTTGTCTGGCTCGTTGGTGGACAGCAGGAGGTTCGTTGGATTGGCTTTGCATCCGAGGCATTTCAGCATCTACAAAGGCCTTTGTTTGAGCGGCAGGATGTCAGCACGACAAAAGATACGAGCCTTCAACGCAGCAGCGATGAAAACTCTGTTACGTGGAGCAGACACACGGTCGTTAAAAACAGCTGAGAAGAGGAAACTAAATAGTTTTCAGTGTCAGAAGTTGCAGCGTATTCTTAACATCCGTCGGGTTGCAGTTGTCATGAACTAGAAAATACGGGGACGATCCTGGCCAGCAGCAGTCTTGCAGCTGGTGAGAGAAGAATGACTGCTGCGGTGAGGTCACGTCCAATGGTCATTGGAAGGTATGCTTTTACAGATGGTTTATAGAGCGGAGGTTGAAGGAAGTAGAGCACGAGGCTGACCACAAATGAATTTGGAAGATGCAATTTTGAGGGATTTAAGAAATCTTCTCATACTGACTCTGGCCCATGCATGAAGACTTGCAAGGGACCACTGAAGATAGAAGTCCATTCGACATGCCACCACAGCCACATGGCGGCCGTGAGAACCTGCTGCTGCTGAAACTAGATCTGGCGTTATTACAATTTGTTATTTCACAGCCCATGCCATGTGCCAGGCCTGGCGTGACACAGAGTCCCTGGAACAAAGAGCTCACAGCTGAATTTCACACGCAATAGAATAAACAGAGGTAACAAACCAGCCGGGAGTGGTCAGGGGAAGAAGGAGAATATTAACGGGATGACATGGTGCTAAAGCCTAGTGCAATGTGCAGTGTTGGGCTAGATCCTCAGCCGGTATAAATCAGTCTAGCTCCATTGAAGTCCTTTGACAACAGCTGGAGATCTACTGTCAATTATATCAATTGTCCCTCCCCTGAAGTGTGCGCACAGGCGTGGCTGCACCTGCACATCCCTTGCACACGCCCCTTCTCTGGTATTTCAACATCAGGTTTTTCTGGTAATCAGCTTATCCTTCAGTCCAACTTTGGTCTTCTTTCCTCTCTTTTCCCTTCCTCTGCACCCTGTTTTTCCTCCTCTTCTCTCTCCATATCTGTTTGCCCTCCTGTCCCCTAGTTCGTACTGCCAACAAAATGCAGGCCTGATAAAGGGATACGCCAGTTAAAAACATCATTTCTCTTGTGGCATTGCCCTCCCTTGGCTGCGATGACGGGGTGAACTCTGGCCAGTGGAAGAGGGTGGAGGAATAAATGCACCAGACAGCTGAAGAAGGGCTGCCTGGGCAGCGTGCTGAAGGAAATGTGTAAGGAGTGTAACCGTGGGAATGCAGGGACTGTGGGCAAAGGAGGGAGAGAATTGTGCACTCTGCTGTGTATGGAGTGTGGGGGAGAGCAGAGCTCCCAGGGGAAGGAAGGAAAGACACCCCCCGCACCCCCGACACACACCCCCCCTCATACATTGCATACAAAATAGATACATGCACCACAAAAAAAATGCATCCACAGTATACACACCCATACCAGTGGATATGCACTCACAGCACACACACACAGATACTGACACACATCGCACATGTATGCGTTCACGATATACTCACAGACGCACACCTATACACCATATGTATGCACAGGCAACAGACCACACATACATATAGATGTATGTATACATGTATATATATACATGTATGTGCACATTGACATACATATCACATATATGCATGCAAAATGCTCACACACCCCTGCCATACACCTATAACATGCACTCAGAGATATCACATAGACAAAGAGTAAGCATGCTATATAGACAGCACACCCATTGTGCAAATGACACGCACACAGAGTGCATTTCTTATTATTACTATAGCGGCCCAGGACCCCATTGTGCCTGCTGTACAGACACAGACCAAAAAAATGATCCTTGTCCAGTGACCTTACAACCTAAGAAAAAACCTAAGAGAGAACAGCTGGCCACAGGCAGACCAACGAGGGGTGTACAAGGAAACAATGAGACAGTATTAGCCAGCATGGCAGACTATGGTTTCAGCACACCAACAGCCAAGGTATTGCCAAGCTTTTTTGTAGGCCTCCCCACAAAGGAGAGTTTCGAGGCGGGATGTGAAGGAGAATAACGGATAGCTTTGCGGATGTTGGCAGGGAGCTCCTCCCCGGTGTGAGAAAGCACCAAGGGGCATGTTAGACAATTTAACAAGTGGGTGATGGAGACTGGCAGCATATATAGGCACATGCACATACACCGGCGGTACAAATACACACTAACACTACATCTCCACTGCACAACTACGAACGACATGTATGACACACTGACACACATCTATCTATCTATCTATCT
>ML677025.1:1822326-1948431 GCA_007922155.1 Mesoclemmys tuberculata
TCTGTCTGTCTGTCTATCTATCTATCTATCTATCTATCTATCTATCTATCTATCTGTCTATCTCATGTCATTACAATGGTATCTAAACACCTAAAGGAAGCTGTGAAAGAATGGGATCTGCTTTTAAAACACGCAGATGCCTCATGTGGTGACTCCTCTCCACACCTCCACTGCTGCTACAGCTGAGCTATGGGCATCTGTCAGCCTTCATGGGCTGTGAACGTCTCCCACTGAGCCCACTGCAAGGAGGGGCTAGTCGCTTGTCCTGCCTGGGTGTCTTGTGCTCTGGACAATGTTGTGCAGTTCTGTAGAGTCTGGAGGGGTACTCTGGCCTTCCCAGCCTAGCAAACTGACAGCCTGGCAGGCAGCGAGGAGGAGAATGGTAATCGGGAGATTCTCCTTGTGTCCAACATCCATCCCAAGGACGGCCCAGCCCTGCCCTGCAAGTCAGCTGAGCTATTCACGCTCCCAGCTGAGAGCTCCTAACGTTGCCGGCTTGGAATGAACGTACAGCCCGTGTATGGGTATGGAACAGGAAACTGCCTGGATCCAGATGCTGGGAGTCTGAGAACAAGCAGCAATCTCATGAGAATGGATGTCACCACCAGAGGCCTTTAACTTTCACTCAGCAAGCCATGTCCTTTCCCCTCCCCCCACCTGCTTGTTCCAGTAATGACCTTCCCTTACCATCAGCCTTCTCTCTCTCTCTCTCTCTCTCTCTCTCTCGCTCTTACGTAAGTTACTCGTATCCTTGGCTCCCAGTCATATTTTTAGATGCAAACATTTGTGCAATTTTTTGATCCAAAATTAGAGGGAAGGGAAATGAAGACAAATAAACGGTGATCAAAACACGGATCAGATGTTTTGATGAAGCTGGCAAGACTGAAATGCAAAGAACATACAATCCCTTGAACGTCTTCGTCACCACCCCCCAAACCTAGCAACCCGCATCTCTTCCTCATCACCCATTCCAGGGAACCTTACACTTTTAGCATTAGGGGATGTTCATAAACGTTGGTTGGGCTTGCTGTGGTGATTTGTAATAGAGTGGTGCTGAGAAGGCCCGATGTGCTAAGGGCTGTACAAACACACAGGAGAGAGTCCACACTCTAAAGAGTTTACAGTCTAAATAGGTAAGACGGACAGACTGCTGTTACTCCCACAGAATGGGTGGCACAGAAAGATGTATCTCCTATTCTCTGCCTATGGCATATAATAACTAGTCGCCTGAGGGCTGGAACATTTTGGTCTCCTTCTAGTTGCGGGGCAGTTTTAGTGACCTGTGATGTCCAGGGAGTGACAGTAGATGGCCCGGTGGTTCTTCTGGCCATAAACTCTATGCGGTGATTTGCCCAGAGTCACCCCGGGCGTCAATTGCAGAGACAGGCATTGTGCCCAGATCTTCGGAGTCCCGGACAAGTGCCGCAGCCTCAGCCTTCCACTGCCCTTCTGCCAGAAAGGGTGAAATCAAAACAGACAGAGCCTTAGAGCCAGGGGAAAGACCAAACAAAGAATTCCTTCGTGCAGCCCGTTTGCCTGCCCTGCAGGTGGGAGGATCAAGAAGGATTTAAACCTTCTGAGAGCAGGGGGAGAAAACTGGGTGCGGTAAGCACTAGTGGAGATGACCTGCTGGCAGTTGCGGTGGGACATTTTAGGACAGAAAGATCCTCTGCTAGTCCCCGCCCCTTCGGGCTGCCGGGTTTCACACCAGAGGCCTGTCTCCAGCCCGGGCCGGTCCCAGCAGCTCCGTAGTTGACCCTGCCCCAGCTCCGCAACCTCTGCGCAGTGCCAGCTGGTCCCTAGAGTGATGTTTGTTCCTCAAGCTAAACTGGCTCCACGAGGGACGCGGTGTAACCCCGTGGATAGAGCATGGCGCTAGGCCTCCGGAGATTCAGGCTCTGTTTCGGGCTAGTCCCTTCTCCGCCCAGTGCCTCAGTTTCCCTGTCGCCAGATGGTGCCAGTGATACCCCGCACCACTGGTGCAATGTCAGGAGCCCTGCGGACAGCACCTATGAAGTGTTGCTTTTAACGGTACCGCTAGCGCTGACACTGGGACAGGAGTCTGAAAGAGTCGCCTCAGCATTTCCTCTCCTGCTGCCTCCCTCCTTTAATCATCCTTCTGTCCCGTTCCCTGCATCTCCCTCTCCCGGCTCAGACAGCCTCTCCTCCTCCCTTCTCTCTCTCCCTTGATCTCACGTTCCTCCTTCCCTGACTTTTCCCTCTCCCCTCCATCACACAGCATCTCCATCTCCCGCTTCCCCCTCTGTTACTTTTCCTTCCTTTCTGTCTCCATCTCTTTCTATTTTCCTTTCCCTCTCTCTCATTATCTCTGCAGCCACCCTCCCACCTACTCATCCATCACTTGCCCCCCATGTGCCCCTCCTTCTATTGCTCTCTCCCTCCATGCTCATCGGATCGCCTTCCTCCCCACCCTCGATTTCTCTCCCTGCATCTCTGCCCCAAGGTCACCCTTCTGTGCAGCCTAATCAATGCCTTTCTCTTCTAATGCTGCTGTGGAGGTGGTGGTTTGGCTCCAGTGAAGCAGAACAGAATGAGATGAGAAAACCATTCATCTGCATTGCCTAAACCCAACCCCGTTGGAAGGAGAAGCGCAGGGACCGTCACCTTGAAAGGCTGGGTGCAAGCATGCATCTTATCTTCAGAGCCGGGCCTGCTTTTCACCCCCCTCCCCGCCTCGGGCTGATCTCCTTTACGCCGCTTCTGCACTGTTCTACAAGCTGCTCGGCCTGCAAACGTTCCAAGCAACGGGCCCCCCGGGGACTCGGCCTCGGTTTCTCTCTCCGTCACGTTACCAGTGGGCTTCTGATTAGTGCCTGGAATAAATAACGCCGTGATAATTGTTTCCCTTATGACTGCCGTGGAGCTGAGCTGCTGCGGCGTTGCAGAGGGCGCCGGCGGGCCGGATGGATTCTCAGCTGTCTCACTTGACATCACCGGGCCCCTGAGCTGGGGTAGTACCGTTCGCTTCATTCGCGCCCTGGGGCCTCTGAGACGCCCCCATATCCTGGCCTGACAGAGCAGGGACACCCTGTGACAGGCTGTGTAAGGGGCTAACTTGCAGCCAGAGGCTTAACTAGCTCCCTCCCGTGTAACTGTGCGGGTTGTTAGGCCTTAGTAAAAGGTGAAATCCCAGGCTAGCGACCTAAGCACTAGGCCACAGCGCCAGGGGAGGAGGAAGCTGCGGGAGACAGGCAGCGTTTCCCACCTCCCTGGTCTTCTGCAGCTGAATTCAGCGTTTGGAGCCAAACTCGTCTGACTTCATGCAGCGTGCTGGGGTGGGGGATGAGGGGGGACAGAATCCAGCCCCCCAGGCTGCACACCAGGATTTAAAACCCAGGCCCAGTTTCTACAGCCTGGGCCCTTCTCCTGCTTTCGCCTTCCCATCCCCAGCAGCGCTGCCCCGTCGTTGCATGCCCAGCTGGGGAGCGGCCCCGTCCCAGTGCCAAAGCCCACGCCACATCGCTGCCTGGTTCCCCTTTCCTGCAGTGCTGGCGGGGGGACGCGGACCTCACACGTGGGGCTGGTGGACCAGGGAGGGAGCCCAGCGCAGCGGGCAGAGATTAGCGAGTAGATTAAGCACATGAAGTGAAAGGAGATCAAGCTAACAGATTACCAGGGGGGAGATTTAGTGTGTTTCTCCTCTTCCCCCCTCCATAATCCCCACCTTCATCTGGATTCTGTATGTGGAAGATCTGCTGCCTCTGGCCAGGGTCCATAGAGTGAAAGGTCCCGCGATTAAGTTGTGTTGCGAGGATGCCCGGACTCAGAGTCCTGGGAGAAAATCAATGTGGGCAGGCACAGGAGAGGGAGCATGTGGCACGTCCTGCATCCTCCAGGAATGCAATGTCAGCCACGAAGGAGAGGATTGCCCGGGAAAGTTGCCCTCCCCAGACACATCTGAGACTCTAGCTTCTGTGGGCATAGAGTAGGGTGAGAGGGAGCAGTTCTTGTACTGTTTATCTTTTTTTTTTCTTTAAATCAATGACCTGGAAGAAAACACAAAATCACTGACACACTTTGCAGATGGGGGGGCGTGGTAAACAGTAAAGAGGAGAGTTCGCTGATACAGAGTGGGCTGGATCGCCTGGTAAGCAGGGCGCGAGGAAACGGTGTGTGTAATACAGCTAAATGTAAACGTATCCAGCTGGGAACAAAGAATGCAGGTCATGCAGGGTGGGGGACTCTATCCGGGAAACGGTGCCTCTGAAAAGGACTCGCGGGGCCTGGTGGATAATCAGCTGAACGTGAGCTCCCAGTGTGATGCTGGGGCAAAAAGAGCCAATGCGATCCAGGGATGGATAAACAAGGGAATCTTGAATAGGAGCAGAGAGGCTATTATCCCTTTGTATTTGGCACTGGTGGGACCGCCGCTGGAATCCTGGGTCCAGTTCTGGTGCCCACAGTTCAAGCAGGGTGCTGATAAACTGGTGACGGTTCAGAGAAGAGCCACAAGAATGATTAAAGGACTGGGGAACCTGCCTTAGCGACAGAATCAAGTGTCTCCATCTGTTTAGCTTAATAAAGAGAGGGTTAAGGGGCGACTTGATCCCAGTCTATAAGCACCGACATGGGGAATACATATTTAATAAGGGGCTCTTCAATTTAGCAAACAAAGGTATGACAAGATCCAGGGGCTGGAAGTCGAAGCCACACAAATTCAGACAGGAAATAAGGGAAAACTAACAGTTCATTTTAATTAACCATTGGAACACCTTTCCAAGGGCACCTTTCTCCATCCCTGGAAGAGGATTAAATCCAGATGGGCTGTTTTTTCTCAAAGGTCTGCTCCAGGAATGATTTCCAGGCAGTTCTCTGGCCTCCATTACGCAGGCTGGAGGTTCTCAGTGTTCCCTTTGAGCCGGAGTCTCTCTGGGGGCTTGTCTGCGTGTGGGAGTTTGGGTGGGCGTACGTGCCTGCCTGTCTGTGCGGGGGAGAGTGTGTAATTGTCTGTGTGGTGCATGTGTGTTTGAGGGGAAGTGTGTGTCCGTGTGTGCCAGTGCGAGGGCTGCCTCCTGCCCCAAGCTTCACCAGTTGTATTGCCTGTGATGGGGAGATGTCAGCCCTGAAGGGGTTAAGGTGGCCAGGGTGGGCCAATTAGCTTCCTAGGCTGCACCTACAGGAGGGGAGCCAGGCTGCAATGAGAACTAATTACAGGATGACACTCACCTGGACAGGAACAGGCGGCGTTTGTACAAAGCCAGGTAGCTGAGGCCAGACGGGAGCTGCAGGTCGAAGGGCTGCAGTCCCTCTCCCTGAGGCCATGGTGAGACAGGAGCTGGCCGAGAGAGAAATGCCTCCCCAGAGGGGGTAGAGAAGGAGCCGGATTGACTCAGTGTAGGAAGCTGTCTAGGGAAATGGCAGCAATGTATGGGACAGGGCAGAGTTTAGCTACTGGTTGTAGGGCCCCGGAGAAGAGGGCGGCCCAGTTTCCCCTGCTAGCCACTGGGGAAGTGGCACCGTTGAGGGGCAGTGAATTGGAAGACTGCCTGGGACGGAGAGATTTTTGTATAGACGCCCCGGAAGGGGAAAAATGCAGTGACCTGGCTGGTGGGCCAAGCCGTGAAACAGCAGTGGTCGCGTTGCGCCTGAGAGATGAAGAGAGCACCCGCAGGAAGGGGCGTTAGATGGGCAGAGCTGATCCCCAGCCGCGGCCACAAGGAGGCGCTCCCGGGGTGAGTGGAGCTGTCCGTGAGAGCCCTGCTCTGCGATGCAGGCTAGGCAGGGAGCCCAGGCAGTAGGAGATGGGGTTAGATTGGGTCCTGACAAGCCACACAGTCCCCTTTTGCATTGTGTTGCTGCAGCTGGCCTGCGGTGTGGCAGGGACAGGCCTGTCGCTCTCCTGCACCGAGCGCACCCCGTCCAGCTGTCTAGTACGGTTCCCGCTCCCCGGCCATGCAGGGAACTGAGCACCCCGCTTCTGCAGAAGGGAGCAGAGACTCGAGTTTAGGACGCTGCCCATGGGCAGGGCCAGGTAGATGCCATGAAGGGCTGCGGCCCTGGAGCATTGGGGCAGAGGGTTGAGGATCTGAATGTTTGGCCAAGGCGGGGGGGTACCTCAGTCCCTTTGTGGATCTAGCCCATGGCGACCAAGCTGGGAAGAGATCCTCGGAGTCCTGACTCCCATGCACCCTGCTCGAACCATTAGGAAACACTTCCTTCCCCGTGCTGAGCCCAGGACTCCAGAGTCCTGCCTGCCGATGCTTCTTTACTAGCCACTAGCCAATGCTGCCAGCTCCATGGCGCCCTGGCAGCGCTTGGTAATATTCATTCCCCTCTTCCTTGCCTCCCGCCCCTTCCACCGCTCATTTGTTTGCTCTCTCCTCATCTTGGGGCCTGCCCATCCTCCCTGGCCCTGAGCCACTTCTGCAAACACAGCTGTCCGTCTCCCCGCTGACAGACGCTGGGCAAACACAACTGGCCTTTTGCGCCCTCTGGGCGCTCGGCGCTTTGGCAGATGAAAGCTGAATGCGAGCACCCCACCCTCTCACTTGCTTCCTTTCTCCTTGCCTCACAGCAATCAGCAATTTTCCCAGCTGACATGTATCATGCCTCCCACACTCCCACCCACTCATCCGTTCTCGAGGGGCAGGGCTTCCAGTCGCCTTCCCGGAGAAGATGGAGGAGGGCGCTTAGGAAGAGGATCCATCAGCTGATCGGTGCAGATGGCGCCTGGATTGATATAAACATAGAGGCGGGGCTGGGTTTTCTCAGCTGGGGAGCATGCTTCCGTCACTGCGGGCTTCGTTACCAACTGGCTGAGCCCAGGCATGATCCTCCAAAACAGGGCCACATCCAGAGGGTGAATGGTGAACGTTTAACAAGGGGGAGGGGAGACAGCGCTTTCCTTCCAGTGTCCCTCTGCTCTTATCAGGCTAATTGCTTTAAAGACGGAGACCCCAGGTCCCCTGGGCAGGTCACTCTTGGTTCAAGGAGACTCTCCAGGCAGCAGTGTAAAGCCGGCCACCAGCGGATGTACTCGGAGACTGCAACCCATGCTAGGCACCCAGCAGGAGAATGGAGTCTGGGCTCCTCTCTCCACGCGGGCCAGTGAGGGGCAACTTCTGCAGAGGCCCTGTGCTGAATTAATTACAATCATTCAACTCCGGCAGGACTGGCAGGGAGGGGCCGGAGGTGCAGTCTCTGCAGGGCTCAGATCCAGCGTTTGCCTCTAGTTCTTTGCCGTAATAACTCATTTCTGTCGTAGCATCTTCCCTCTGAAGATCTCAAAGCGCTTTGCCTTCACCCCGCCATCCCCATGAGAACGCCCCTGCGAACTGGCCTGCTCCACGGCTAGCTAAGGCCTGGGGCAGGTAATGGGACTTGGCCAAGCTGACCCCTGGGGAGTGAAGCCTGTAGGCCTGACTCCCCTGTCCCCTGCTGTAACCACTAGACCGCATCCCCTCCCCCTTAGCCCAGAGGGGAAAGTAAAACCCTGCAGGAGGTGAGCGCAGCGCTGGAGGTGTGGCCGCGGAAGAATGACACCCTCACCCCCCGATAGGGCTGACCTGTGCGGTGTTTACTGTTGCCCTCTTTCCTCCCAGGTAGACACAGCGCTGGTTCGCACACAAACGCACAGCCCCGCAAGGGGAGCTGACAGTGGGGTGCGCAGGGGCTGGAGCTAACAGAGTTAAAGGCGTGAGCTGGCCAGATGTCACCCAGCTGTGACATAACAAGCTCGGGCTGATCAGCACCGGTCACTGGGCTCTAATTAAACATAGTACCAGCCCAGGCAAGGGGCATCCCTGCTACTAATCAATTCAGCCAGCGTGGCACGCGATCCACTTGCCTACGCCATGTGTACCCCTCCCTCTGCCCACCTCCCGGAGCGCAGGGCCAAGCAAAACACGTTGCCCACCCAGAAGTCCTGTGCCCTCCCGCGAGCCAGGCTGCCCTCCCTGCGTCCCCTCGCTGCAGAGCGCTGCAAGAGGCCCAGCTGGGAGGGTGGCACGCAGGGGCTTCACGCCCTGCCCCGCTGCGATGACATGATGTGCCAGCCACGGCTGCTGGGCAACCCTGCCTCGGGTGGGCTGGGCAATCCTGGCCGGGGCGGGGAAACACTGGCAGAGCTGTGAGGAAAGCTGGCAAGAGAGCAAGCAAAAGTAGCAAGGCGGGGAGGGCAGAGCCAAGGAACAGGCTGAATTGCATCACATTTGGGGCTGAGGCTGCGGCATCTGCAGCCAGGAATTCCCCCTATCACCAGTGCAGGCCTCCCTGTAGCATAAATTAGAGCAGAAGGGCTTTGGGAGAGATGCTGTTCCCAGCGCGCCAAGGATCAGGGCGTGGGGGTGGCTGTGGGGCGCACGGAGCCCCGGCTGACAGCTCATGCTGTCTTGTTTTTGGAAGGCGAAGGACACCGGCTGAAAGAAGGGCAAAGCAAATAGAGGGATTCGTGCAGACTCGAGGAGGAGCCTCTTAAAGCAACATGCCTTGCTTGGATCTGCCAAGGCAGAGCCCTCGTTTATAGGCTGTGCCCCTCCCTGCCAGGCTGCAGTACGCCCCATGCTGATTCTCGTGGAGGGAGCAGGACCACGTGGCGCACCACAAGGGATCGGCTGCAGCGAGGTTTGTCCCCGAGTTTTCATTGCACTTTATTGCAGTGAATTTCGTGCCGGTGGAGCCTTGATTCCAGTCCGTCTCTGGGCCAGCCAAAGAGGCTGGATGGACAACACTGGAGACTGGATCTTCAGTTTCTCCACAGAACAGGGACACGGGTAGCCACAGGACAAGATTCCTCCCTCTGCCCTCAACTCACAACTGCTTTCTGCGCATTCCTAGAAGTCAAAGCCAGAGGGGATCATCCGGCCTGATCTCTTGCACAGTAAAGGTCAGAGACCAGCCCCAAGGGATTCCTGCATCCAGCCCAAAGCTTGTTGCCGAGCTAGAGCAGGGCTTCCAGAAAGACACCCCCCGCTCACAGATGAGAGACTCCAAGTGACGGAAGATGTGCTGTGGCCCTCGGTCAGTCACCCACCTGACTCTCACTTGTGAACTTTGTTGGCCTCAGCTGCCAGCTGTTGGATCTCACTGTGCACGTGCCCCTTCCAAGGACAAGATGGCAGCTGAATCTTGGTTGGGTTGTAACTACTTTGGAGCAGAGGCCAGGGGTGCTTTTCTGTTTGGCAGGAACGTGCCTATCACAGTGTGGCCGGCACTGGAAGCAAACAGCCACGACAATGGCGCTCTGAGTGCCTCGGCCCTGCTGTGACCCAGGTTGTCAGCAGTGAGAATCGAACCTAGGAACCTCTCTGGTTCTAAATACGGGAGCCGCCACTCCCTGCGTGGAAAGGTACGCTTCTGTTAATCCAGCCTGTGATGGGCTCAGCAGCTTGCTCTGTGGCCCAGCCACCACTAGAGTGGAACAGAGCGTGACACAGCCTGGGCATGGGTGTACCTATGAGGGAGGGAGGCCATTCTCTTCCTTGTGGTAGGGCCACCTGTCCACAAAGCACTGGACTGAGACACAACAAACTCATTTCACATAGGCCTCTAAATGACCATCAGGTGGTGACCCGTGGACCATTTAACCACAGGGCTTGGGTGAACCAGAGCTGGATCCAAACCATCCCAGCTCGGGGGTTCAATTGTCACCAACCTGGAGAGGGTAAAAAATTGTTGAGTTAAAGCTTGCAAAAAATCCCCATTGCTAATACCTGTTGAGCTCCACTGGGGCTAGCATTCTTGGCACCCGAGTGCACACGGCTCCTTGGCCCCAGCAGAGTTTGTGGCACTGAGTAGAATAGCAGAGAAACTCAAAGCTGTTGTCTGTACAAATCCACGGTGCAGTTAGGAGGCGAGAACCCCAGGGCGTGACGCTGGATCTAGCTCAACGTCCACGTGAAGGCCACTTGTGAACTCACAACAGCACTGACAGATAGATCCTTGCAACTTCACACCCCAGCAGCTTGACACTGTGACAAGGAAGCGAGGGAGGCCCTGCATCGAAGTGAGAGGCTCCTCGTAGAGGCCACCAGAGTATGTCCCGGGGGCGGGAGGCTGGCATGACAGCCCGCTGATAAAGCTTCTGTTCAAGGAAGAGCCATTTGTCAGCTGAGGCGCAGGGTTCACGTGCTATCATTGCACAGTGGGGCTAAGGAGACAATGAGCGAATTCCAGCAAGGAGAGCGTGGGAGGGAAGCCTGGGGTTACCAATGCTGCCTTTTATTGATGTTGTCCGACACGTCCCATTATAAGACCCTGTTTTCAGTTTGCCCCAGGGTGACTGGCCCCTTTAAAGGGGGGGGGAGCGGGGGGCATGCAGTGCCCCTGTGTCTCATCAGTAGCCTCTCAGCTGGAGTTTAAGAGAAGAAGCCTGGGCCATGTAAATGGGGGGAGTCAGGAAAGGGGCAGCTGAGCGAAGGGCAGGGGGGAAGAACAAAAGGTGAAGGAACAAAAGGAAGAACAAAATCAGGGGGTCGGACCGGCCAGGGTGGGAGAAAATTGTGCTGAGTTACAGGAAGACTTGGGCAGGCCCCTAGGAACCAGCCCCATCTGGGGAAGCTGAGCCTCAAACAAGGGGGCGGCTGCTGGAGTGTGGAGGCCCGGAAAGCCTGGGGGAGCCCTGATGCAGAGGACCTGACGGAGGGCTCCCAGAAAAGTGTTGTGGGAGAAAAAATGGATCTGGGAAGCAGGTGGCGTGGAACAAGGGCTAGGAACACACCAGAGAGGGGATCTTAGAAGGGGAACCAGAAATGACATCCCAGGAGGGGGCCTGGAAAACTGCCGTGAACCTGGTGTGGTTTGGGGAGAATGGTTTGATCCTGAGGTTTCTGTTCACATACAGGAGTAAACTTCGCTGAGACCTGGACACTTGACTTGTGCATCGAGGGAGACTTCCTCTCTTGGCTGGACCAAGGGGAAAGAGGCAGGGGCACCTGTCATGCTGCGGGTGGATGGCCCGGGCGGGGTTGGCTGCTTTCCCACACTCTAATTTCTAACGTGGCCAGACTTCAGTGGACCGGGATGACATTTTCCATGCTGGATGTTGGCCTCTCAGGATGAAGCATTTTCTTTGTTAAACTGGTTCGGCCATTTCCAAGAACGAGGCCAGGGGACGTCGCGTGGTTTGGCCCATGTTTAGAAACTCTGAATGATCCTTTCTTTGGGAAACCCTAGTGCCCCCTGCTTTGGACAGGAGACTCCAGACTTGGGAAGGGGGGCTGGTGGCCTTTGTGTCAGGGATGTGCCTTTTGCCATCCCGGGGAAAATCTGTCCAAATCTGGCCCGGGTATAAGCCTTTGAAAAAATCTCAGGCAACCTTAATTCTGACATTCCCTAACTTTTGAATGCTTGACTTTGCAACCATAGCCCTCTTTTAATGTCACTTTTGTGGGTAACGTACTATTAAAGGGGGGCCAACGCCAGCACCGTTTCTATGAGTGGCTCAGATGAACCAAGTAACCATCTCCCTTCCCCTTCAGGTCCATCTGTATTCATCACCCAGCTCTCGGTGTGGAGAGCATTAGGCCTTTTGAATACCAACAACACTGAGCAGTTATCGCCGATACATCGCTGCAGAGGACAGTCACAACCGTCGACCCCCTTTGACAGACGGGGAAACTGAGGCACAGAGTGGGGCTGTAACCTGCCCGTTTTCATCTAGTAGGCTAGGGTCTGACTCGAGTGGAAGTGAGGTCCTCTGACTCCTGGTGGAAAGCCCTCTTCCCGTAGCTACACTTCCCCCCTTGTAGCTCGCATTTCTGCAGCATGGCCCAAGCCAGGCTCTCGGCGTGCTCAGGACCGTAAATAAATGACAGCTCAGACCCCCTCATGCTAAACTCTAGCCTGAACTCCCTCTGTCACAGAGCGGCCTTCACCGTGATTTATTCCTCATGGTTCTTCCCCACCAGCCGGCAGCGTCTGGCTCTAAAATCCCAGCTGCTAGCCCTTCAAAGGCTGGGTTTCCAGCAGCAGGACGGAAGCTGCAGCTTGGTGACAAAGAGCCCAGTGTCCCAGCCGTTACCAGAGCTGCTCCTGTGCATGCACCCAGAGCCCTATCCCCGGCCCAGTGTGGAAGGAGCAGAAACATGCTGCACAGAGAGAGGAAGACGGGGCTTCAGCCAGTGTGCGGGGAGCCAACGCCGTGGCCGCAGGGAGCCTAGCATCCAAGAGTGGCAGATGCAGTTCAAGTTGGGCTGTCGCTAAAGTAAATGAGTTCAAGGCTCCTGACGTGGGTGTAAATCAGGGGTAACCCCCCTGGGCCTGATTCCCCTCTCCCTCCCGGTGTAAATCTGTGCCTCCTCTCACTGGTGGTGCTGTGAGTCCGGTATAGCTATGTTGAAGCCAACTGCATTTCTGTGGACAGGGCTGCGCAGAGGTGTTTGGGGGCAAAATCTGACTCCGAGCCCCCCACTCTTCCAAAACAACCCCACTGAGGGCCTGGATCCCCACCCCTGGTGTTGCGACATGGCGCATGGGGGGGGGCAGCACCCCTTGGGTTGGCCCCAGCCCCTGCTCCAAGGTTAGCTGGGCTGAACCTGCATCTTGCTGTGGCCCCATGTGCCCGGTCATAAGGCCACTCGGTTTGGGAGCCCTCTCAGCGATGGGCCTGGGGGAAACTGTGGGGTGAGAGGAGAATCGGGCCCTCTCCTTTGTGTCTCCTGTCTCACAGTTGGTAGCCATCAGCTCAGAGCTGGCACCAGCATCTTTCTCTCTCTCTCCTTTCAGTGTCCACTTGAGCCGAGATGCCCGACTGAACCCTCTGGAGGCTGAGGGGAAATTCGGGCCTCATCGGAACCAGGACAAAACTCCCACTGACGTCAGGGGGGCCCGGCTTCCCCCTGAATCCTCTGTGTATCTCCACAGGAAGGGGTGCCGTCCCCACATGCTGCCCCGCCTGGGCCTCAGCCCTGAGCGGGTGGGACCCTATCTAGGGGTGAGCACGAAGTTTGTTCTCCACAGCCCACGCGGTGCTTGGCCTCTCCGCAGGGGTCAGTGCATGCCAGCGGTGAGGGATGAACCCCTTGCCACTGGGAGCGGGACGGCGGCGACCCCCAACTTCCCACGCCGAGGCTGTGAACAGCTACCAGATTGCATCAGCTTTTAGTAAACCACTAAGGGCCAGACCCTTGGCTGATACAAACGGATCTGGGTGGCGCTACACCAACATCCAGCGGCTGAGGATCTGCCCTTAGCTGCCCGGGGCTCCTCGCTGTCACGTTAATGAGGGAAACAGGGAGGCACTGGGAACCACCCCGGTGACGCAGCTAGCTCACAGAAGACGCCAGTGCCTCCCTGTGGCGTACTGAGGAGTCACAGGTGAGAGCTGAACGCCCCGGTGTCCTGCCTTCCGCAGAGCACTGGGCTCACAGACCTGTGCCGACGCTGGCCAAAAACTCGGCCAGGATATTGATGTGACCCGGGCGATCGGACTGGTACACACCAATCCTACAATTTTCAAGAGCTGGGGTTCAGTTCCCTAGGGCCTGTGGCATGTCCCCGTGCGAATGACATAGTTTGGAGAGCTCCATCGCTGGCAGAAGGCGGCTCTCATCCCGTGCTAGGTAGTTTGTACAGCTCCCTGCACGGGCGGGACGGAGGTTGGGTGGCAGACCATGACACCCGCCTGGCTAGTGTGTGAACCTCCGGGGGTGACTTGTTGGGCCTGAGAGCTTTGATCTGGCCCCTCCAAGGCAGCTTGTCAGCTTCCTGTGTTTGTGAGCAAGGCGCCTGGCTCCTCGGAGCTCTCCCTACATACAAGCGGGTCAGGGGAGACAATTTGGGAGAGGTGGTTCATTCCTTGGGATAAACAATTAGCAGCACCCCCCGTGCACTGGAGTTCAGCTTTGGGTGCTGGGTAGCGCGAACCCACTGGGCAAGGCTGGGGTGTGGGGCCCAAAGAAGCCGGCATGCAGGACTCGGGCAAAGCCCAGTTTGCTGGCAGCATAGGCTGGGCCAGCACTTCTCTTGGAGAGTTGAATCCTCACAGAGTTTGGCCGGGGGACCCTGGGGCACTCCCAGGACCCTGAGTCTCTTCCTGAGGGGTAGGCTGTTTTTTAAAACCCTGCTGGCGGTAGCAGATGGCAGCTGATGATTTTTCTGGAGAGGATGGATGGCTGAGACTGCAGTTTGGTGCAGGTGGGTGGAAGGAGACAGCTGGTAGGTTCTTCTCTGTGCATCAGATTACTGCGTGTTGGCAGCGGACGCGGGAGAAGCTTAGACAGCACCGCTCCTCCGAGCAGGAAGCTGGCTTGAATAAAGATGACAGCCCTCACGAGGCTAGGATTAGGTTTTCCAGAACTGGGGCTGTACCCTGCTCTGGGAACATAAGAACGGTCAGACTGGGTCAGACCAGCGGTCCATCTAGCCCAGTATCCCGTCTTCTGACAGTGGCCAGTGCCAGGTGCTTCAGAAGGAAGGAATAGAACAAGTAATCATCAAGTGACCCATCCCGTCAGCCATTCCTGGACTCTGGCGAACAACAATCCCTGCCCATCCTGGCTAATAGCCATTGATGGACCTTTCCTCCATGAACTTATCTGGTTCTTTTTTGAACCCCATTATACTCTTGGCTCCCACAACCTCCTCTGCCAAGGAGTTCCACAGGTTGGCTGTGCGTTGTGTGAAGAAATACTTCCTTTTGTTCCTTTTAAACCTGCTGCCTATTAATTTCATTCAGTGACCCCTAGTTCTTGTGGTATGAGAGGGAGTAAATAATACTTATTTATTTTCCCCACACTAGTCCTGATTTTATAGACCTCCATCATATCCCCCCCTTAGTCGTCTCTTTTCCATACTGAAAAATCTCAATCTTATTAATCTCTCTTCATATGGAAGCTTTTCCAGACCCCTAATCATTTTAATTACCCTTTTCTATACCTTCTGAAGGGGGAGGCTCAGTGGGCTGCCAGCCTGCCTTTGAGATTACTGCTCCCCCACCCCCCTTCTGTGTGAGGGGCAGGTGGGATTTCCTCGCGTGTAAGGCCAGCACTCTTGCTGAGTTCCTGTGTAGCACAAGCCATTGACTCTCACCTAGATGCCCCTGTGTGGAGCCCAGTAACGTGCGTGAGTCCAGAGTCTTTCTTTCCTCAGGAGACTAAGCTGGTCACAGGCCAATGTCCCTGGGGCCCATGAACTATTCTGGGCAGGGAGGGGACATGGGTGCATTTCCCAGCGGTAGATCCCAGGGCAGGAGTCAGCGCAGGAGCCGTCTGGCAGGGGATGGAAGGGAGAGGCAAATGACACAGCCAGGGAGCTGCACCATACACAGGTTGTGAGCATGTGAGAAAGAGAGAGGGTGCTCTCTAGTGGGTGGGTCCATAGAAAGGATAATAGACCTACTACCGGTGTCCATCAGGGGAGGTCTCCTGGAGCTCCTGTGGTAGGAGTGTGGGGAGCTGCAGCAGCAGGCTTTGTGTTCCAGATCCCCATGAGTGTGGCTTTTGCCTGGATCACTCCGACTCCATGCTTACCCTCCAGCTGAGCCAGAAGAATTGCTGCAGGGCGGCCTAAGCTGCTGTCTGGTGCACCCACTCCTCTCCCCCACTTGCTAATGGGATAGAGAAGCCAAGGGTGATCCCCTCCTGTGACTGCCAATGGGGATCCTGTGACTAAGTGACTTGCCAGCATCACAGTCTGTGGTAGAGCAGGGACTCGAACCAACGTTTATTGTATCCCAAGCTAGCTCTGTAACTACTGCACCACTTGTCTCCATTAGTTCCTCATTCTTTACTATTTCCATGACAAGTGATTTCTCCATGTTGCTTCCACCAAGGCTTTCATATATCAAAAGGATAAAAGGCAATAGATTATGACCTCTTTGAGGCTGGATCAATTTCTTTGTTAGATGTATGTACAGCACCTTGCACAATGGGGTCAAGAACCCTGATTGGGGCCTGAAGGACCTACTGCAGAGCAAATCTTCATAGTCCTCATGATCTTTTTCTGAAAAATTCAGCCCAGAAGCTTTGGAAAATTCCAAACCAGGGGCTTAGAATGGAAACTATTTGGTAGCCTTGCCTCCCATCAGCATTACTAAGCCCTGACCGTGAGTTACAGAGCTCTCCAAACATGGACAGACATCCTTTGCTCTGTGTCAGTATCAAGTTCATGTCCAAACTTGCTGCTAGAGGGCGTTTGTGTTACCGGAGGTTCCTTCTTATAGCTAAAGCCTGTAGCTGAGACTCTGAGGATGTTTCTCCCCTGTACCTTCTTGAAGGAAACAAGCAGACAGAAGGGCAACGCTGACTACAGAAATTACATTAGGAATTAATGGCAGCTCCGTGGTTGTGCTCCAGAGCCGGATCTGAGAACATGCTGAATTATTGATGCTACAGCGGCAGGAACCAATAAAACCCCTAAATCAGTTTCTCAAAGCTCAGACGTGTAACCGTGGCGGTACAGGAAAAAACTGGGTCTAAACATGTTTCCGTCAATGATCACTCATAAGAATTCACTCAGCTTCATAAAATTGTCAAGGGAGGGAGAGGAGAGGGTATGTGAGTGGAGCCTGAGCGTGGTTCAGTGGTTAAAGGTCAGGCCTGAACCTCAGGAATGTGTTCTCAGCTCTGTCGCTGACACAATCAGCACATCTACAATTGTCACGTCAGTCCCTGGGTAGGGATACTTTTGAATTCCTTGCTGACGCTGAACTGTCACGCAGCAGCATCCGCAAGGAACGCTTTCTGTCATCTCCACTTGGCTAGGAGACTGTCCCATCCGGGGGGATGACAACCTGGCCTCTATGATTCACGTTGTCATCACATCTTGGCTGGAGTACATCAGTGTGACAGACCTGACCAGGAAGCTTTCAGCGCTTGGGAAACTCCAGCGGGTACAGAACGCTGCAGGGCATCTCTTCGTGCATACATCACACCTGTTCTCTGCTCCCTGCACGGGCATGTCATAGACTACAAATCAAGTTCCAGGGCTCTGTTCTTATCTTCAGGGCTCTCCATGGCCTGGATCCAGGGTATCTGGAAGAGCTTGCCGCTCCAGGAGGCAAACCACAGTCGGCAACGCTTCTCTTCTGGCCCAACTGAATGCTCCACAATTGGGGCAAAGCTCGTCTGTGCATGAGACACTACTTTCTCGGGGGGCCGGTTCCAGGCTGTGGAACAAACCCCCCAGGAATGAAGGGGCGACCCAAACCTCCCAGCTTCCCGCTCCAAGTGTGAGGCATGTTTCTTTGACCTCTCTCTTCTAGCATAAACACAGAGCAACATGTGCAGCTAAAACACCCTCTCAAAGCCACCCGACCCAAAGAAGACACTTCAATCCACACTTCTTAATGCCATGCTGGAAGGTGCTTAGACACTACAGTGATGAATGCGACATAAGAACAGGCAGAGAACAAAACCTGGGGAAAGCCACTTCCTTAGCATGTGCCTCAGTTTCCCCATTTGTGAAATGGGGATAACGGTACCTGTAGGGCAGCAGGCGGCGTGTGGCCACACTCACCAGTGACCGGGATGTTTCTTAATGTCCATGGATTAAAGATGCTCTAGGAACAAAGTATTATGTTGGGGGAAATGCTCTGAATGGGTGTTTGACACCAAGATGTTGCCAGATCCAATGGGCCGTCATTAATTAACTGCCCGGTTGCTGGTTCAGCCAGAAGGCAGCTCAGGGAAATTGGAGCTAGGCCCATCCTGTTGCTTTTGAGGCAACCAAGTCCAAACTGTCCACCAGCAGACAGTGTATCCAAGAGTGGATGTGCTCAAGCGTGCGATTTCAGCCACCAACAGCCACCGATGGTGTAACGACAGCCACCTCCTGTAGACAGGCAAAACCAGAGCGAACGGGGATTTGCACTGCTTTCCTTTACCGGCTTCTTGAAACTAGGCTAAGCCACCCTGGGTGCAAACCATAACTTATGGCAATTCTGCTTCTCTAGCCTAATAACACCCAACTCTGACCCAGCTTTCTTATCCATAGATCTTGAAGGACTTTACAAAAGAGGCCAGTATCCCCGTCCCCATTTCACAGATGGGGAAACTGAGGCACGGAGCCTTGCCCAAGGTTACCCAGCAGGCCAGTGGGCAGAGTCAGGTCTAGAGCTCAGCTATCCTGGGGAAACTGAAGCACAGAAAGGGGAAGTGAAGTCATTCAGGGGCAAAGCTGCGGCTAGAACCCCAAAGGCCCAGGGCCTACTCTAACTATTAGACCATACTCCCTTTAGAGTGTGACACAAAACCTTAAAGACTGGCTTCAGAACAGACCACGCTGCCTCCTTCTCTAACGAAAATGGTCTGAGTTACTTTACAACCAGTGAGCAAACAACAAGGCCTAGCTTTTCTACAGAATATTTTTATCAGTCCATCTTCAGGCCCTTTACAAAGGAGGTCAGGCTCATTATACAGATGGGGAAACTGAGGCATGGAGAAGTGACGTGACTGACCCCAGGTCCCTCAGCAGGAAGCAAGATCTTCAGGAGCTCTAAATTGGTGCTGCTCTATTGAGGGTAATGGAGCAACTCCCATTTACACCAGCTAAGGATCTGGCCCTTCCTTCACTGCTACGCTTGCCCGTTTGCACATCGGCCTGTCCTGGGCTAGCAGCCAGGGGATGGAGGTGGGTGGCGGGTTGGGAGTCATGCCAAGGGGGCTTAGAGGGCCTGACTGCTCTCTTCCCCCACTGAATGCAGCTGGAGCGCCAGGTGGCCAGCACTTCAGAGAGCCAGAACCGGGGAGATCTGATTACTGCCGATAGCTGCAGCCGAGCTCCATTTAAAGCCACGCCTGAGAACAGCCGCACGTCTTGTTATTTTAATGATCAGCTGCATGGCTGGTGCCAGCCTGCTTCTTGGGGAGCAAGAGGCTTGAAGCTATGGCAACAAGGGGGAGGGACTGGCACAGAGGAGCAATGAATCGGGACCAGAGAGCGGTGACACGGCAGCAGAGGCTGGGGCAGAGGGACAGGCGTGGGGTGGGGGGATCGTGCAGAAGAATGGGGCTGGGGCAGCGGGAAGAGGAGTAGAAGGGGGGACAGACATCAAGCTCTGAGAGGTGGCTGGAGTGTGGGTCAGGTTCAGCGATGCGGCAGGACCCAGTTTCCAACCCCTCCCCCAGGTGGGTGGTCGCACAGAGCAGTTAGCAAAGGGGGTTTGCTTCTGGATAAATTGCAGGGGCCGGACCCTTTCTCAGAACCCCCAGGGGCCTAGCTTCTGTCCCTCCACTGGCTGGCTTCTCTGAGCGAGGGGGGTGGGGGGGGCAGCGCTTGCTCTGTCCGGGCAGGGGCTGCAGAGAGCGGGTGCCACGCGCACAGCCCACAATGATGCACCCTCCCCATAAGCAGCAATGCTTTGTCCTTCTCTTCCAGCTGGGAACCCCGGCCGTTAGCTTGTTAACCCGCTGGTCACGTCAGCATCGCCCCCTATCACCGGATGGGGAAACCGAGGCCACGAGTGAGGCTGTGAGCACGTGGCGAGTCCGAATCCAGGTGTCCTTACTTCCAGCCCTTTCCTCTACTATAGCCACTAGATCGTGCTCCCCTTCCCAGCTGGGAATAGGACCCAGGAGTCCTGGCTCCCAGCCCCCACTGTTCTAACCACTAGGCCCTACATCTCTCCCACAGCTAGGACTAGAACCCAGGAGACCTGGTACCCAGCCCTGCTTCTCTAACCACTAGACAGTGCCACCTCCTGGGGTCTTCCTGGTGTCCTGTGGTGCCTGCCCGGTTCCGCATCATGCGTCCCTCCCTGGGGATGTGACAACGGATTAGACGCCAGTGCTGTGACGCCTGGCGGCCATTGGCTGAGTCTTTGTTTGCGAACACACCTCCCCGTGGGGTGCCTCTCCCAGCGAAGGGCAGGGGAGACGGGAGGTGGGTCAGATGCCGTAACAGGACCAGTGATGAGGCCAGCCTCTCCGCAGAGCTGGCAGGGATCTGGCTCCCCAGCTCCATCACGCAGCCATGAGCCAGTATCTGCAGACAGCTCCCGCTGGCCCGCCACTGGCCGGGGCAGCGCCACAGTACCGGGAGCTTATGGAGCAGTCGAGTCAGGACTCCCACTGTGGGTCCGACTGGAGATCAGGGACCCATAGCTAGCTGAGCCGTCCACAGTGATTGCCCAGCGGGGCACCGGGGTGGACCCACTTGGCCTATGAGGCTCACCCGCAAGGCTCCCCCGGCTAGCGACAGCCAGGCCTGCAACGTCTCTTTGGATCACCGCTGTCCTTCCTAGCTCTGGAGGGCTGAAGCTATCCCTCCTCCCTCCCCACCAGCCGCGCTCCGCTCCCTGGCACCCCGTGGCGCTGCCATCTGTGCGTGGAGCTGTGGCCTGCAGCGTTTGCACTCTGCTTAAAGCTTGCCTGTAGCGCACCCAGCAGGCTGCTGTCGCTGTCCAAATAAATAGCGACAGTTCCACAAAGGAGCGAGGGGGAGGAAAGGTGGCGCTGCACACAGACCAGGAGAGAGACAGGCTTGGGTGGACTGGGGTTATCTGGGAAACCAGGGTTTCCTACTGTCTTTTAAGCAGCGCAGGCCATTCTAGGCCAAGAAGCTGAGCTTCGCAGCTCCTAATTATCTGAGTTTCTCCCTTTTCTCTTCCCCTCTCCTGCTGTCTCCATCATCGAACGAGTGGCCAGGAGATCTTGGGTGCATGCTGAGAGCTTGGGAAACTCCGACTTTTATTCAGCTGTCTCCCGGGGAGATGATCTCTGTGGAAAATCCAGCCCTGACAGTGAGCACTTGAAAATCTGGTCCGGAGTGCTATGGAAAATCTAGCTCAGCTTTTTCTTAGCAGACACCCAGCCCGGCTCCATCCGAGAGCATCTGTGTTTGCAGAAAGCGACAGCACACGCAGGTGACAGCCCTAGGGAGCAGAAGCTTTCTGTAAACACTGACTGCAGGTAGCGGTGCACGCGGACCTTCCCCGTCTGCCTGTGCCGAGTTTGGCCCAGAGAGAATGCCTGAGGGGAGAGAGAGATACGGGAATGATGGAGGAAGACGAAGGAAGGAGACACATAAAGGTGCAAGAGGAACAGGAGGCTGGATGCTGAGGAGAGCGAGGTGGAGGAATGACAGAGCGAGGGAAGGAGACAGGGAATGGGATGGAGAGCAGAATGAGTGGCAGAGAGGAGGCAACAGGAGTGACAGAGGAGCAGAGGCCTGGCCTGTTAAGGCTGGGGGCTCTGAAGGCTGCTTCTGGGAGAGACTGGCCCAGCAGTGGCTCCTTTCCTTGCTCCCCACTAGCACCCGGCAATCCCTGCCAGAGCAGCGAGCCCGCTGTGCCAGGATCCCTTTAACACACACCGTATCTCCTGGGGCTTATTATTCCGTGTATGGACCCTTTGGCAGCAGCTGCTCTCCATCCCCCTAAGAGAACCGGGCTTCCGCCCTCCCGGGGCGGGGCATGGATGGGCACGGGGAGGGTTAACGCCGCAGTCCTGGCTTTGCCCCAGCAGCAGCACTTCCAGCTCCCTGGAAGCACCCCACTGACAGCCAGACGTTTCTAAGAGATGTTCTCAGAGCCGAAAACAGACCAAGGAATGGTGGGAAGGGAAAGCTGGAGTGGCCATGGGGCTGGGGGAGCAATGGACTCATGGGGTCTATCTCCAGCTCTGGGAGGAGAGTGGGGTCTTGTGGGGGTGGATGGGCTGGAGGGCAGGACTCCTGGGTTCTCGGCCACTGACTTACTCAGTGACCTTGGACAATTCCCGTCCCTGGTTGTGCCTCAGTTTCCCCCACCGTCCAGTGGAGGTCATGGAATCCAGCCGTGTGCAGCAGCTGTGATGCTCTACAAGGGTCCGGGACAGGGCAGACAGCTCCAGGTCGGAGCAGAGATGCAGGATGGGGGGTGTTGCCTCTTGGCATCTCACTCCTTCTCTCTGAGAAGATCTGTAATTACTTAACGTAGCTCTTCTGTAGTGGGGAAATGAGAGGCAGGGGAGAGAAAGGGAGCAGGGAAACGGCTCTATGGATGCAGGTGAGAGGGGTGGGGTATATGGAGACAGAGAGCGGAGTATGTACGGGGAAGGCAGGACGGATGGAGGGGGTGTGTGGGGATGGACAGACAGCCAGCCAGGGTGAAAGTCTGCGGCTCAGGTTCCCATCCTGGTTTCTGACCCACGTTCCCAAGCGGTGCCCGAAATCACAGGGCTGGGCCCTTGCGCACGTCCCTGGGCCCGATGCCCGGGGGTGGGAGAGAGGGGGCGTCTGGGCTCAGGAAGGTGGCAAAGTTGCCTGGTAACCGACAGCCGGGCTGGCACGAGGCGTCGCAGATGCTGCCTGGAGAGCGGCTGTACGAGGCAGGGAACATCTGGCAGGGGAGGCGCACGCTCACGCCGGCCTCGCCAGCCTCCCTGGCTGAGTGTTAATCAAACGCCAGATGCTCGCTGCATATTTGAGCCCTCGCAGGGGTGGCTGGGAGCAGGGACTGGTGCGGACAGGCTGGCTGCGGATTAGCCCCATGGGCTGGGGGCAGGGCAGAGAGAAGGGACGGGGAGGACACTGGTACGCAACGTTGCAGAGTCTCCACAGCAACACAGGCTACCGCGAGCACCTCGACCCTGTCCTCCGCTTGCTCTGGTGTCCCAGAAGGGCTCAGTCCTTCGGTGGGCGATCCTGGGCCTGGGACCCATACAGAGCCCGCAGCTGCAGGATGCAAATCTGGGCCTCTGGCTAATGGGAGTCACCACAAGAGCAAAACTTGTCTGGGCGGGAGGGGAGCCAGCCCTTGTCTGAGGGCCGGCCCCAGACTGTGGAGCCAGCTCCCCTGGGACCAAAGGGCCATCGGGGGCCGTCCCAAACCACCCAGCCTCTCCCACTCCCAGTGCGCGGTGCCTTTCTTTTGCCTAGCACACAAACTCAGAGCAATGCATGCATGCGTGTGCGTGCGAGCCTGCATGCGTGTGTGTGTGCGAGCGTGTGCACGCATAGTCTAACAAATGTCCAAAACCGAGCCCACCCCATCACACACGGCTCCGCCCAGGCAGAGAAGCAGAGAACAGGCAGGTGGCCGATGTCAGTCCTGCTTCATGCACGGCTGGCAGGCTCAGCTAGTGGGGTGCTGGGGAGTCCTCAGTACTAGAGCTCACGCAGAACAGGCTAGGAAGAGCAGAGGGGACGGTGAGAGAGATGGAGGGGCCAGGGCTAGTGGTGAGACCCACTGTGATCCAAGCACGGGGCAGGGGTGGGGGGGACAGCAGCATAGAAGGACAGAGTGGGCGCCAATTGCAGCCTTTCCCTTGGATCGGCCAGCCAGTGTGTTCTCTGGGAAGCTGCTTAGCTGGGTGGTGCGAGCAAGCGTCCAGAGCTGCAGCTAGCAAAGCAGCCCATGCTGCCTGGCTGGAGCAAAGCACACGCTCCACCCACAGGTATCGTCTGCCTCCCTTGCCCCCCCTCCCTCCGGGCAGGTACACGGGAGCAGTGCCCAGCTGCATGCACGCTGCCCACAGGGGCTCTGGTGCACACCCCGGATGATGCAGCAGGCTGGTTGGGAGCACAGGGTGCTATGGGGGGGCCCATCCGGGTATGAAGCCTTTCCCTGCTAGGGCACTGCTTCCACTGATGGCTTGGGGGTGTGTGTTGCAGTTTAGTTCCTGGCTGTCAGGGCCCCTCCTTGGGAGCCTGCACTCTCATTTGCCGGGAGAGGGGTCTGTGGCAGAGAGCTGCTGCTGGGTGCCAGAGAAGATTAGAGGGTTAATCGCAATCAATTAACCTGGAATGGAGGGGTTTGGTGACCCGCAGGGGCAATGATTGGGCTAAGGCGGGAAGTCACACCATAAGGGGACCACAGCTAATCGGCAGGGCGAGGCAGTACGGGGGGAGCCCTGAAGGTGAGCTGGGGTGGGTTCAAGGCTGCCGCTGTCCCAGGATCTGTGCTGTGCTCTGCAGTGACTGGACTCTACAGACTAAAGCTGTGGATGGGGCAAAGACGTGGCCTGTGTCTGGGCTGTGAATAGGAGCCTAGGGGAATGGGCCAGGTGGTGCAGCACACGGGTAGCTGACAAGGGCGGAGTGCGGTGGTTCCTCTGCTGGGGATAACTATTCTCCGTGGCTGCTGGTCAATTCCCCCCGCTTCACCCCCCCAGCACACCTGCCCCTTTCCCTGGTCGACCACCCCAGGCCAGCATGAAACGTCTGCTCTGATCCCAGGGGAATCTGCTTCCTGCAGTCCGGCCGTCAGCACAGCCGGGTGGGCCCAGGCTCCGGCTGCGCCCTCCCCAGCACGTGGCTGGGGACCTGCCCTGCACGAAAGGGCCGTGCCCTGCGCAGATGGAGGCCCCTCTGGCTCACAGCGGCTCATGCAGGGGACGTAGCAGCTGCTGACCCTGGGCAAGCGGCTGGGAGCCTGGAGCTGTGCCCCGAGGGCGTCCCCTACAGGCTCCGCAGCACAGAGCGACTGAGTCGTAAAGGCAGCTTAGCCCCCCAAGTGCCAGGATTCGGGGGTGTCTCACTAAAGCAGGGCTGCCGGGGTGTTTGCCAGCACCATGTGTCCTCCAGGAAAGGACCCGATCCCTGCCCTCTGGCCCTGGGAGAAGCGGGCGCAGCAGAGCGTGGCCGCTAAAGGATTTCCACCGGCGTTATACGTGTGCCTCTGCTGGGCGGCCGATCTAGGGCTCATCTCTGTCAGCCTGTCTCCCCTGCAACCCTGGGGCTGGAGCCTTGAACAGAGGAGCCGGGCCCTGCTTGTGCTCTCGCTGACACGCCCTGCCGGGAGCAGCTCTTGACTTCCAGCCATGTGAGGGGGGCAGTCAGCGAAGCGCCGCTGTGCCGTGCTGGTGCTTTTTCTCCCCCGATTAGCAAACCGGGCGCTGGGAGTCACGCACTGAACTGGGCTCCAGCTTGTCCTGCAGATGGGACCCTTCCGTCCTGCGCAGGGGCTGAGAAGCCTGGCTTTGCAGCAGAGCTTTTCCTTGGCCATCTGTGGGTCCAGGGGGCCGTGTCACGAGGGGGGGGGACGGAGACGTAGGCCATAGGAAAATAGCTTGTGTCCCCACAGCCCTGATGACTATGGCAGCAGTGTAGAGCAGCCAGGATTGTAGCACAGCTGTGGGTCACCACATGATGGGAACCCCCTTACAGGGTTAACACAAGCCACCATCTGGCTGTGTCTCTGCATTTATATCGGGCTGAGCAGCTGATGTTCTGGTACCTCTCACCCCAGGGATCACAACCGGCCAGGTCATTTCTAAAGCCCGGTGGGACCCTCCTCGAGAAGTCTGCTCACGTTCAAAGCCGGCACCTGGCCCAAGCTCTGGGGAAGTTCTCACCCTGGTCCAAAGCGTGGGGCGGTTCCCCTAGCTGTGATGGGCCAAAGCCAGCCCCAGCCCCGAATATCCCTGGCTTTCAGGGCACTTGGGTCTGAACTTCGTAGCGAAGAGGCAGCTTTGGGTCTTGCGGTCTGAAAGGCGCCGTGTCACTGGGCAGGTAACTTAGCGTCACCGCATGCGAGCCACTTAGGTGCTGCCGTCTGCGCTGACGAGGATCCTCATGGAGGCCTTCGTGCCAAGACTGGGGTACAGTTGCTGGCTTCAAAGCCACTGACGTGAGTGAGGGTCTCTCAGTGACTCCAAAGGGGTTTTGGATGCAGCCCTACTGGAGAATCACAACCCCAGGGGCTGAGCCCGGGAGCTCTCATTGAAACAGACCAGGGTCCAAGCTCCTGACCTACATGACAGCTCCTTCCTGCTCTAACCCAGCACTGGAGGCACCGGGAGCCTACCCCAGGGCTAGGTGACGAGTCAGTCGTTGCCGTTAGCTGTGACTGCCACGGTAAGGGCCTGACGCCAACACTCGGGCCGAGCCAGAATTCATCTGAGCTCCCCCTTCCGTACATCAGCCCCTGCCCTCCCCACAGCACCTTCTAGCGAGGTGACCGGGTCAATCGCTTCAGACGTACCTTTCTAACAGTGAGGGTGATCAGTCATTGGAACAACCGACCCGGGTCGTGGTGGGTTGTCCATCGCTGTTCATGTTTAAATCAGGGCTGGATGTGTTTCTAAGAGACGGGCTCTGGGAACGATCGTGGGACGTTCCATGGCCTGTGTGACATGGGAGGTCGGACCAGATGATCACAGTGGTCCCCGGCCCTGGAATTTACAAAACCCCTCCAGCCGGGGCCTCACATCGCTCTGCCGTGACCCCTCATGAGCCGGCAGAGGGGTTAGGTTTAGAGACCATCCACACTTCTTACACAGCCTGTTTCAGCACGGACAGCTATCAGAGCGCAGGGCCCATCATCGGGGGGCGGGGGTGCAGTAGCATGAAACTGAATGAGGCAGATTCCCCTGGCTTCAAGAGACTCTCCTGCAGGGGGAGAAAATCTGTCCCCAGTCCCCGAGCCCCCTTGCACCTCGTGCCCCAGATTCTTCTGCTGAAATAAAGCGTGCTGGGGGTGCTGAAGCTGCAGTAATGCTGCCCCCCAGTGGCTTGCTGTTGACCGTGCATGATGAACCCCGTGGAAATCTGGCCCCTACAACCAGTTGTCTGTCCCTTCTCGTCTTCCCCCGAGAGCCCCACCTTGGCACAACATCATCCCGGCCTCAGTGTCTCTGGCACGACGCCTTCACTGCGGATGTGCACTGGCAGGAACTGATTCTTTGGAGCAGGGGGAGCAAAACTCGGCCAAAGTCGGTCAAATAGCATTCAGTTGGGGAGTAACATTTTAAAATGGTGTCATGATATTATGCGAAGCGTGGCAAAGGGCAGGGGTCAGCTGACTCAGGTGCATGGGATTTGGGCTGCAGGACTATGAAATTGCAGTGTAGATGGTGGGGTTGGAGCCTGGGCTGTGCACAATGGGGGAGAACGGCCCTGCCCTGCCTCCCAGGGTGAGAAGTGTGGTAATGACAGCATGTGAGTACCCCAGACAGGTGAGGAGTGATGGGATTAAACTAGCCCCCAATGTGAGCAGACGGGGTTTTGTAGTTAGGAGAGTACATGGATTTGGGTTCCAATCCCCCGTCTGCCACAGACTTCCCACGTGACCTGATCTCTTTGTGCCTCGGTTCCCCGTCTGTAAACAGGGACACTAATTCTTCCTTTCGCTGCTTTGGTGATGTGCTTGTCTGCACTCGAAATACAACTGTGGCACAGCAGCTGTGCTGGAGCACTTCAGTGTAGACGCTACCTATGCTAACCTGACGGGTTCTCCCATCCATGTAGTTAATCCACCTCCATGAGAGGCAGAAGCTAGGTCAATGGGTTGGCTACGCTGGGGTTACATTGGTTTAACTACCTCACTCGGGGGTGTCGATTTTTCATGCCCGGAGTGACGGAGCTGGGTCGGTCTCATTTTCTAGCACAGACCAGCCCTTAGACTGGAAGCTCGTGAGGGCAGGGCCTGTCACACCCTGAGTGAGTGTGCAGCACCAGCCCAACGGGGTGCTGCTCTCAGCCGAGGTCTGGGGGTGCTGCTGTAACACAAATGGTGCTAATAATCATATGGAAGCAAGCCGGCCCTGGGAGCAGCTCCTACCGCCCCTGGCCCAGGACTGATTCCCCCTGGAGTCATTTCACATGGTGTAAAATGCTCCCAGATCGGAATGCGCTCTCCACTCAGATCGTGTGGCTCAGAGCTGCGAATGAGGACCCAAGATGTGAGGCCTCATTGCAGTTAAGTGCAAATGGTTGATTTGAAAACCCAGTTCCATGCGGGGTCCTGGTCCAAGGCATTTCCCAGAGCACGTCCCTAGGATGAAACGACAGAGCAGAATGGCGGGCAAATCGGGGGCAGATTCTTGGGGTGAGGTGGCAGAGCTATACTGAAGTCAATGGAGCTGCACTGATTTAGCCCAGTTAAAGATCTGGCCCCAGGAGAAAAGCTGTCTCGGAGATTCAGCCCAGAGCGACAAGGGAACCAAAATTTGCTTCATTTACTAGCCGGTAACAAACTCAGCTCCTTCCAAGAAGTGGCTGGCACGTTCTTCTGGGGCTGAGCCCCCCCTTTGGGTAGTGCAGAGGGGCTCTGGAGTTCCCACGCACCCTTCTTCCCTTGCACACTGGTGTAGAATGGTGGGTGGGGCACACGACTGAATTTTCCCTCAGTTCCAAGGGGCAGCCGCTCAGTCCACACTGGTGGTGCTGAGAGGAGAGTCTGGCACAGGGCTGGCTCTCCCTGGCACATTAGCAGGACCATGCACCGCTGCTTCTGTCCGGGAGGGAGAATGTGCAGCCACTCAGGGGCTAGGGCTGGCCAGCTGAGGAGCACTGTCTTTTGGTTCTGGGCTGAGTGGCAAATGTGGCTGATTTACGCACCTCCAAGGCCTGTATTTTGAATGCATGGATCACTGGAGAGCCTGTCGGAGGGGGACTGGCCCCTTTAAGGGGAAATGGGGCCAGCCCCACCTGTGCCAAAATTAATTAGCTGCTCCCCAGCCTGAGGAGGTCAGGTGATAGCTTAAGGGACACCTGGGCCTTATAAAGGGGCTGAGAGCTGGCTGGGCATCTGGAGCCGCAGGGAGTGGGTAGGTTTCTTTGGAAAGTGCTTGGGACCGCAGGGAAACCAGCCTGTGGAGCAGGAAAGACTCAGAGTAGCCCAGAAAGGGGCTGGGAACAGGGCCCAGAGGGTGAGCTGGAGAGAAACCAGGAAGGGCAGAAAATCCTTTTTGTTTGCTGGGACTTTTTCGTTGGCCCTTGGTTACCCTGGAAGAGGAGCTGTGGCTTGGCCGGAGGCTCTGGCACAGACTGGAGTGTGGAGAGCCAAGAAAATTCACCTTGGGGAAGGCGATGGAGGTAGGAAGCCCTGGCAGTGCCAAGTTTGCAGAGAATGGACTGTTAGGGGTGGCCATGCCCTATGACCATGGGTCCCAGAAGTGGGCTTATGAGACCTCTTCTCTGGGGGGGGCAGAGAGGCACAGCTGCCTTTCTTGACTGGGGCTGTCCTTCCTGGGTGGGTGTATTGAGGAGTAGGCTGGATTTGGTGAACCCTCGTCAGGGAAGGGGAGAGAAGTGTTCTGCTTGCTGCCTGCAGAACAAGAGCAAAGCAGGGCGGCCCTCTGCAATGTCTAGAGGGCTGGTAGGAGCAGGCGGTACCTGGGCACCAGCCACAAAGAAATAGCTTGGGGTGCTTCAAGTGCAGAGCAGTGGAGGCACATAAAGTGAGAGGACATGTCCCCGGGGTGGCATGCTGCGGGGGGGAAGATGGGACATATAACTTGGACTCAAGGGGGGAAGGATGTTAGCCTGGGAACAGGCAGGGCCCCAGGGCCAGAAAGCTGGTGCTCTAGTGGCAGAGGATGAGGGTTTGTCTAGACATGGGCTGTTGCAGCGCTTGGCGAGGGCACTACCTGTGCCCATGGCAGAGCATCTCCTCTGGGCGTAGATTCTCCTGTTCCAGTGGGAGAAGCCCGCCTGCCGTCAGTGCTGCCTGCACCAGGAGTTCGGTCCGTGTGACTGCGCCGCTCAGGGGTGGGGGTGTTTCCGCGCCGTGGTGCGTTGTAGTTATACCAGCATAAGTCTGTCGTGTAGCCCGAGCCTGAGTCAGCAACCCCAACTGAGGCAGGCAGAGGCGGGAAGATCAGTGAGCCATGGGAAAGGAGCGGAGGCCCCAGGGCTGGAGAAAGCGTTCCCTGGGCTGGGAGACCAGAGGGAAGCCGAGCTGCTCAAGGGGGGGACACAGGGGCAGAAGACACAAGCAGCTCTGCTGCCCTGGCAGGACCGGCTCGCGATACGGTGGCTATCGTGCTCCGGGAGAGCGTGGCTGTGATGAACCTAGCTGCTACGATGGACAGATGCAAAAGGGAGGAGCAGGAGGCACTGCCACACACAGCAGCTAGAGGAGACCTGCGCTGCATTGCGGAGGGCTGGGATACAGGTTGAAGATGACTGGTCCCAGCTGGGAGGGTTGTGAAGTGAAGATGGCGGCAGGATAGGAGGACCATTGCAAGGTGACCTCCCCCTTTAAAGGGAGATGGGGCTGGCCCCGCCTGTGCCATAATTAAATAGTTGCTTCCAAATAGGGGCCTGGTTTGCTATGGGGTAAGGGAGACGTTTGCCCCCTACCAATTTTTCATAGGTCTCTACGCTCCGTTATGTCTTCCCCTCGCCCCCTACCCAGATTTTGCGGGATGTGATGGCCTCACTTATCCTGTTCTATATGCTGACACAACTTCTCACCTGCCGAATTTTTCTGACATGACTCTCCTGCTTCTCGGCCTGCTGGGGGGGGTGGGGGCGCTAAGGAGGTCAGGTGCCAGCTTCAGGGTTGAAAGATCAGTCTGGGGTGTGGAAGGGCCAGGGGGCTGGCTTGCCCCTGTGGAAGGCCCTGAGTCGGGATCTGCAGCAGGCTGGGTACTCCAGAGGAACCAGCCTGGGGCTCGATTCAGAGCAGGCAAAGCCTCTGAAAGGTAGACCGGAAAGGGGGGTGAGACCTGGTCCAGAGGGTGTTCTGGACAGCTGCCCCCAACGGCAAAGGAACTGGGACTCCTAGTGTGGACATGGGTGACCCTAGAAGGGAAAGAGTTTGTTGGCGCACGAGCCAGACGGCTAAGCCCACGTACCCAACCTGATCAGTGTGTGGAGAGCCACGAGGACCCACCTGTGGGAAGGGAACTGAGGCACACAGTGCTGGCAGTGACGTGCTTGGCCAGGAGGGCGCTGTCTGGGCCGGGGCCAGAATCACAGCTGATGTAAATGAAGCCAGCGCTCTCAATCTCAATAGTGAAGCTGATTTGCACCAGCTGAGGAGCTGGCCTGAGTACAGATGCCCCTTGGGCTCCTGAGCGATTGCATCCCGCCTGGGTCTGACCTAGACTCTCCCACGAGGACAGGTCCATGCCGGCCGGTGGTGTCCTCACTGGCAGCTCCACTGGGTTGAGACGCCATCCGATGCTTCCCGGGTCAGCCCGTGGCACCTGTGAGACGTGACTGCTTAAGGACGCGGCTCCTCCTGAAAGCAGCTCCCTCCTCTTCAGCGGTGCTGGTGGCTCTTGTGCTATTAATGGAAGTTGCTCCGTGGGTGAGTCAAACTAGAAAAAGACGCCTGCATTGCTGCTTTCTGGGTTTCCATAGCCCTCTCTACTCTCCCAGTTTGGGGAGCGTTAGAGAATCCATAACATTTGTGGGCCCAACCCCCCAGTGGAGGTTCTGGCCCTGGATGTCTTTCCCAACCCAGGGTCACCAGATGGACATCCCTGCTCTCATGCCCGCTGAAGACTCCACTCTGCTTTGCTAACTCATTCCCCGACTGCGTCCCGGGCTGAGTCCCTCCAGGAAGAACCGCTCCGAAGGTTTGCCAGGTTCCTTCAGCGGCTTAGGTTTCCCCAACAGTCAGCTGCATTCCTGCGTCAGCGACGACCAGCGGGCACCTAGACAGGGTATTGCCTCTACCCATGCCTTGCTGGACACAAACACCGCCTGAGCATCGTCTCTTGTCGTGCGCAGATGGAGTCGGATGCTGTCCCAGGGTCCCTTGCTGCTTATCAGGGGCGCTAGTGCTTTGTGGTCAGACAGAAGCGTAAAGGCACCTCCCATCACTTCAGGGGACTCCCTAACGAGTTCTGTGCCCAAATGGGAGCTCAAAAGTCTTGTTTGAAGCACACATTGCAATGCTCAGTATCGTACAGTGTCCGGGAGCTTCCTCAGGACCTTACAGGGATGCTCCTCAACCACTGCTACTGGCCTCCAACGGTTGGCTTCCCAGCATCACAGACTAATGCATCCGCCTCGCTCTCATCAATACCTGTTCTTGCACGGCTGCCTCTCCAGCGTGAGGTACTCACGCTCTGCAGGAGAGCCTTGGAAGGGGGCTGCGTCTCCAGCAGGCCGGCTGGATTACTGCCTGGGATATCTCATTTCTGGAATGGATTCAGGCGCTGTTCTTCATTTCATGGCTTGTGCACTCAGATCCAGGCTCCTGCATTGCTCGGTTCTGTGCTATTCCAGATACCCGACGTATTTCTGGTGCAGCATTTGCTTCTCAAGTCACTTAGTGACTCCGAGTCTCCCTGGGGTGAATGAGAGGGGACTCATGCCCCATAGTCACTCCTGATTTACACCACGCTGAGCAAGGGGGGACTCGGGCCCCTCGGTAATTCAGTCCTAGCCTGAACCCATGTCTAAAAAGGGCTTGGCTAATTTGGTGAAAGCACCGAGAAGACTGACTTCCTGTGACGGGATCACAGGGCGCAACCTAGAACTGGGGCACCGCTGTGTCCCCTTAACTCTCCGACCTGGACTGTCTCTCGCAATGCTTGGCTAGTGACAAGCCGTAAACCCCTCCAGGCTCCGTTATCACCTACCACAATAGCAGGTGAAGCTCCACGCCCACCTAGGTTGCGTGAATTCTCTCTGAGCCCCTCACAAATCACACACACAAAGGCACCAACCAATTCCCCAGAGGCCCAGGCTGTACCCCACGACTGTACCGTCCCGCCCTGGTCAGAAGCTTAACGCCAGTGTAGGATTATTACCATGTCCGCCCCTCCCTCAATGTTGAGGACAGACACTTGCCCTTGTAACTGAGCTGGGATTTCCCAGGCATTTCAAGCAAAACTCTGTTTTAGGTAAAATACAAAACAGATTTATTCACTACAGAGGGATCTGCTGTGATTGTAAGGGTAGGTATAAAAGGTCAGATTATGCACTTTTCCTTTGGTGACTATCTAAATCTTATCGCATTGCGCAGTATTTAGATCAAGCAGTTTTTCTCACCCCCCCTGGATGTTGCCGGTAGGTTATAGTTCTTAATACACAGGCTTCCCCTCCAAGCCTGGGACCCGTCTCCTCCATTCTTTGTCTTCCAGTGTCGTTGGGAGGAGATGGGCGAAAACCTGATGCCACTGTCCCCTATTTTATACCCCCAGCCCCTGTGCCTGGAAGACACTAGCCCAGACCTATCCTGGGCCTTTGCTGGGCCATGGGGTTGAGCAACCCCCTCGTGGGGTCTTGGGCACCTGGCTAATAGAGCTGAGCAAGCCCCGTTGCGTGGTGCTTGTGCCGCTGTCGTTCAGCTGTAAATCCCTTGTCGATTAGGGGCTGTTCAACACCCTCGTGGGCGGGGATCACCGCTCTTAGAGACTCTCAGACTTCCAACGTATTTCACTAACAGCCATGCAAAAATATCTCGTAACCTCATACGCTAATGATGTACAGATTTGGACAGATCATTTCAGCAGATCCTGACCCTTCATATGATATCTTACATGGCATGTTTTACGTGAAATGTCACACCCATAGATGAATGGTGAATAGGGGGATTATTGCTGGTGAGGTGTCTAGCGAGTGATCCAGGAAAGAACAATGCAATTACCATGGCCTCCTGCCTTAACATAGCAGCAAAGTGGCCTACCTCTATGACCTTGTATCGCTGGGGCACATCAGAGCAGCAGCATGGATCCCGGGGGCAGAGGTGGCTTGACAGCAGCTGGGATTCGGGCCCATTGACTCCCATGCGGCTATTTACATATTTGGCCCATTGTTGCCTATGGAGCTATGCCAATTTGTTTTCTGGTCCCCTGCCACCAAGTGCTTGCAGATCCTCACAGGGCAGTTTGCAGCTGTTCCAGGGGGTACTAGTGAGAGGCTGTAACCCTGCAGGGCCGTGCTGTGCTGGGTGATCTAGGGACAGGCTGTCAGGGTTGCCTGGCCCAGCCCCGGCTGGAGGGGGGCACGTGGACGATCCGTAGAAGAGTCAAAGATCGTTTCCCAGGTGTGAGCTCAGCTGGTGCGGGTCCTTTGTGCCCCAGCTGGCCAAGCGTTCTCCGTGAAGACTTGATGCTGAAGGTCAGCAAGTGCCCAGGGGGAGCAGCCCCCTTGCTTAGTGCCAGGAGGGTTGGGAGCCCTCCTTTCCCATCAGGGATCTTCCCTGCGTCTTCCCCCTGACACTCGTCAATAGCCTTGCTGTGAGCGCACTGGCTCCCCTACTACAGTGCTGGGAACGCAGTTCATGTGAGGTCCCTCTGTTTCTAATCTAGTTGGGAAGGATTTATTTTTGGGTTCTTGTAACCTAGCAATAGGTGCACGTGACCAGCCGTGGCTGCAGCCTGAATATGCATTACCTTCTCCAAGTTGATACTCAGCAGCTGAGGAGCTGTGCAGACCGCGCAGGCAGCTACAAAGGATTTGACAAGCTCGGCCTTCTCCCTTGCTCTCCCAGGGGCGGTTGATGGCCTCGCCAGTTAAGCAGGGGCACTGCTGCAAGGGAGCGTGGGGTGCTGGAGATCTGGCTGCGCAGGGGTGGAGCTGAGGACACGGCTGGGCGGAAGATCCCAGTGCCGGGGTCCTGGCGGGCACTGCTAGGAGGGAGCTCACAGAGCTGTCGTCTCAGTGGTAAAGAGGGAACAGGTGAAAGTCAGCAGCATAAACCCCCAACACAATTCCAGTGAATAAAAGAGCAGGCTCCGATGACGCCCAGTCTGATTGCTGGGGGCAAAGGGTCATGGTACTGGGTGTGGGGTGGAGACCCCCACAATGCAGCCTGCAGTTTCCCAGGGGAGAAGCAGATGCCAAAAAAATTCATGCTATTGGCATGTAGGAGGCTAACCATGACAAGCTTTGGTTCCCCTCCTGGACAGCCTCTGGCTACAGCTCCGGGCAGGAGGAGACAAACCTGCACTGGGTGCCCTTGCCCACCTCCAGAGGTGCCCTGGGAGAGGATGGAGGAACCAGGGAGTTTGTTCTCTGAATGGCTGAAGCGGTATCTTTCCTCCACTTTCATGTGCTGTTCTCCCTCCCCCCCACTTGTGCCTCAGCTGTGGGGGGATTCTCAAATAAGGCATTTGCCAGGGGGACCTGAGCTGCTCGGCTCTGTGCACCGGCAAACACCCTCCACCCCCAAGCTACCCAGGGAGGGCAGAAGAGGCTCTTTGGGGGCTGGATGCTGTGGGCGTGTGCCCAGAACAACCCAGAGGTCAGGACGCTCAGCTGGGATTGGAGATCTGGACTCTAGTCCCTGCTAGGGCTATGGCGCTGTGGTGGGTGGAAGGTTTACATGTCTAAGCCAGCTCCTTTCTTCCCTGCTCTCCAGGACAGGGGCCAGGGCTGGGAATCCTGAGCAGAGGTAGGAACCTGCTGCCACTGTGTCACTGGGGTGCCTAAGGCCCAGACCAAGGGGAATTAGGCACTTAAGCCCCTTTGCAAATCGGGGCTTTAAGACCCACCCGTCTTCAGCTGCCTTCTGTGAATCCCTTTCCTAGGCACCTGACAGGGGGCTGTGGATTCCCCTGGGCAGCAGGGCCTCTAGGATTTAGGTGCTGCATTGCCTAAAATCCCTTTGGTAATGTAGGCCTTCCGCCCTCTGTAAAATGGGGCCACTGATAGGATCATTCCTTTCTCCCTCCTTGTTCAGCTTGTGAGCTCTTCAGAGCAGGGCTGTCTCCTACTCCTTGTCTAGACAGCGCCTGGCATTGGGGGCCCTCATCTTGGTTGGTGCCTCTAGGGACAGCTTGGCTGTGAAACGATGACTAACAATAACCCAGGAGTCCTGGCCCCCGGCCCTGTGCTCAGGCCACTAGCCAACAGCGGCAGCCTAAGCTCCAGCAAACTGAGCGTTCCCTGGCTGGAAACCAGGCTCCCTGGCCCTCAAGAGAGAGACTCGCACACAGTTCTTGCCCCTAGACTCTCACCCCCTTTCTCCTTCACCACCCAGGCACCAGAACCCTGCTCCGTCTTGCTTCTCCTTGTCCTTCCCTTGCTCCCCAGCCGGGCTGCCGAGACATCAGACCACGCCCACTTTCCACTCACCCCTACGGCTTCCTCACAGAGCTTCCCCCGCCCCTCTCTGCCTCCTCCACTCCTTTCGAGATGGGGCCCTTTCCACTGATGCCCCCTCCCGGTGGTCACCACACCAGCTTCCCCCTCTCCTTAAGCGTTCTCCTGACGTCGATGCTGCCATTGTTTCAACCCCAACCCTTTTCTCCTGATTCCCTTGTGTCCTTCACCTCCCGCTTCCCCAGGACTTCGTGCCTTCTTCTAGGCTGTCCCTACAGGACGTACAGCTTCCTGGGAGATGTGTGTCTCTCTCCCGCTAAAGCTTCACCGAGGCCAGCTACACTCCGCATCCTGTGTCTGCGTGACCTGTCTGCTGGATCATGCCCTTGCCATTTTTAAATCGCTCATGTGTGGTTTGGGTTCAGAGGAGTCGGGCACACAGAGGGGATGAGCTGCAGCACCATCCTCTCACGCCCGGGCGGGGCGAGCTGATGACGGGCTGGGAGGAGGGTGGCGGAGTTCACTGCGGTCACGGCCAGGCGGACTGGTCCAGGGCGCAAACCCGCAGCTGTTCTCCTTTGGAGGTGACTCCCCCCTCGCTGCATGCGTTGGGCCAGAGTCGCTCCACTTAGAAACAAGGGGGTGAGATGGGAAGTTAGACTGCAGGCTGTGTTGGGAGGTAGTGGAGGACGGGGGCCTACATACGCTGACCCTCCTTCACCCTCCGGTCCTGCGGCTGGGTGGCTCTGTGCTGCCAGGGGTGCTGACCACTGCGATCTGGGCCCGTTCCCTTGCCCAGCGTGGTAGCGGGAGAGTCTCCTCCATCACCTGGACATGCCTCATCTGCCCACCTCTGCAATGGCATTAGAAAGCACACGCCTGCAGCAGGCCCTGACGTGGTTTTTGTGGGCACGCTGGGCCACCGGCGGGGGTGGTTTTCAGAACCTGGCCATGCTCTGTCCCCAGCCCGGTGCTAGGACGGTTCCTGGGGCAGGTGGGCTGGCAGAAACCACCTGCAGCCTGGGGAAATCGGTTCCTGGAAATGGGGCTGATTCTCACGAGAACGCTGTGGGGCTGGCCTGGCGTAAGGACGCCGGGAGCGTCGCAGGCGCAACCTTGAGCCGCACGCCTTCTCCCAGCACCCTGAGCCGGGCACGGGGGCAGGCCCAGGGCTACCAAACTGCAAACCAGGGGACCTTTAGGACCCAGAAACCTTGATGATCTCCAAGCTGCGGCTGCCTCTCACCCTTCTCTGCAGTGGCTCTGTGCATCATCTACAGTGGAGGAGCATCAGCTGAGAAGTACCCGCTGCTCTGGAAACCTGCACAGGGAAAGGTATGGGCTGATGCCTGGACTGAGGAGAGGGCTGGAGCTGGCTGGGCTGCACAGGCTATTGTCAGCATTGCTCTCTGCATCCCCAGGGATTTGGAGTATCTTGGTCGATGGGAGAAACGCACAGAACCAAGTCCATTCTGCTGACTGAAGCCTCAAGGAGCTGGGGTGGAGCCGGAGATGGGCCCCCGAGGTCCAGCCACCAGGGACTCGAGGATCCATTTTAATGGCGGGGCGAGCACTTGAACTGGGCGGCGGCAGCCTTCAGCGTGCCAGGCTGGAAGTCTGTTCGGCGGCACCGGGGCGAAGGAATGAACAGGGCCGGCCTGGATTCCTCTCTGCTCTCGTAGCCTGGCTCTCTTCCCTCCCGCCCCTGGCCAGGGCCTGCTGGCAGGATGCTGGGGCGCACCGTGCAGGTGGAAAGCCCGGGGTAAGAATCCTGCCCTGGCAGCGAGCAGGCGCTGCCTGGGACAGGAACCATCCAGTGATGTTGCAAGGGGAAGGGTGCGTGGATTGACGTGAAGGGTCCAGTGTGAGAACGTGGGGGCAGGCCGGGCAGGAACCAGGGAGGATGGTCACCCTCAAATGGATCAGGTTGGCTCATGCGATCTGGGCATGGCACCACTGTGTGGGTCGCTGGGGCAGAGGGGTGAGCAAGGCACCCTGTGTTCAGGGGCCGATCAGGGCAAAGATTGGAGCAGTGGGGAGGCCGCCTTGCTGGGGAATTGCCCTGCCAGCTGTTGCTGTGGAGAGAGCAAAGGGTGGGCAGGGAAAAGCGCACACACCAGCCAGCTATCTCACCCTGTACCCTGCATCTCATGGTGCCCAACACCGGATGCTGCAGGGGAAGGAATAATGCACCTTACTGTGTAATATCAGCCCTCAGAAGGGGGTTCTTCCTGACCCCTAACTGGCGATCAGCTGACGCCCTGAAGCATAAGAATTGATAGAGCTCTTCTGCCAATCAGCACCACTACAGGGAATCGGCCCAGCTGGCCACGGTGCCGGTGGGTGTGACTCCAGTTCGTCTGCTGTAGTTGCACCTGCTCCCGCTAGGGCTGAGAGTTCCCCAGCATTACTATCCTAATGCATTGCCTGTCCTGTGCCTCAGGAATATCCACCAATGTGGGGAGGGGCGGGCGGGCGTGGGAGAGGTTTGCTGAATTTGAATAGGTTTCATTTGCTAGGAAAAGTGCTTGGTCACCCATCTGCTACCGAGCTGCTCCTCGGGGGGGGGGGAGGGCTCCCGAGGGCAGGCGGACGACCTCTGTTGTCGTGGGCAGCTACATGTAGAAACTCCCCTTGGACTGGGGGAGAAGTACCCGGGGTGGATCACACAAAGGGTCCACGCACTCTTTAGGACCTGCGTGCACCTCCCCTCCACGCGGGTCCCCCGCCCCCCAACTCCCTTCTCTGTGCCAGCTGCAGCAGGCAAATGCCAGCACTGGGCGCCCACAGCCCCCGTAGGAAACTGCAGTGACCCATTCGTGCAGAGATCCCATTTACGGTTGTGAACTGAACACGGTGGGACCCAAGTGAGTCGATCAGCGGGGCTTGACTGCACCGCTCCAGCATGGCCTTAGGGGGGCGCTGTGTGTTAAGGAGCGTTACGGATGACCCACTAGAGGGCGCTCTCCCCAGGAGTCAGTGCTGACCCCACCGCCCTGGCATGGCACTACAGGGTGTGGTGCGGCTGGTATCGCTGTGGGCGACTCAGTAGGGGGCGCTCTTCTCTCTGACTCAGGGCTGACCCCAATTCTCCAGCCAGCTATTAGGGGGTGTTGCGCTCTTGCAGGAGCGTGCCTCGCTTCTGATTTATGTGCTCGCCCTTTACATTGCAGCGGGAGCAAACCACCCCCAATTTCAGGGCCTTTGACACTGCCCGAGTGGCACGGAGACGCTTCGCTGTTGCTGAGAGTCGGAGCCTACGTTTTAAATCGGTGGTTACGCTACTTGCACGGTATCCAACCCTCCTTTTTTCAGGCCAGTCCTACCGGTGCGAGCCAGGCAGTGCATTACCGGTTCCCCGTTTAGGGATGCTTGGCTGATCAGCTGATCCCTGAGCTGGTGGTAACTGAAGTCCATCGGTGGTCAATATCTAGATATTCATGTTGTTGCTATTTGCTGAAATTTTGCCCTTTCTGCTCTTTCCCTGTAGGTGCCCTTCTCCCCAGATGCTGCTTTCAACAGATTCATTAACCATTGCTAAGATTAAGATTCTGTCACAGGTACTTTTATTAACAGTCAGTCACGGGCAATAAACAAAAATTCACAGAAGCCCATGACCTGTCCCTGACTATAAATAAAAATACCCTTGCAGGTGGGGGGAAAACTGAGCTGCCAGGGCGTGCAGTTGCTCTGGTCGGCTGGCCTCTGATCAGCTGTGTGTTGACCCTGGGGCTGACAGCTGCTCCAGTCCTGCCCAAGAAATTACAGAGGGCCTGGAAAGCCACGGAATCCGTGACCAAATCCATTGGTCCATTGCGTCACCTGTGGGATAGTTTTCCATCAGAGCAATTCCATGTTTAGTAACCAAAATTCAGGGCCAGATCTTCAGCCTTAGCTCCTCTGAAGTCAATGGAGTGAGTCAATGATCACCAGCTGAGCATCTGGAATGTTTGAGCTCTCCCACTCCATCAGAGTCAAGATACAGAGCTCTGCTGGGGCGGGCATCTCAGGCCCCGCCGTGTATCAGTACCCAGAACTAGATCTGGGCAGAGAATGGGAGTTCTGCTCCACGGAGGATTTTGAGATTTCAGACTCTGGCTTCACTCTGAATCAGAGTGAAAAACTGAACATTTGGAAATTCTTTGCTCAGGACAATTTTTTGGGGGGAGGGGGAGGAGGAAGGATTCGTTTCTGGTCCTTCAAAGCATTGTGTGTTGATTTAAAAAAAACCTTTGTGTGGTATTAGCATATCATGCCACAATCATCCGAAATGAAAAGTTGTTTGAAAACAAAAAATGGAAATGTTTTGTTCTGAAAATGTTGAAACAGGACATTGCCGCAACTGCCCCCCTTCCTCCCCTCAATAGAATTGCAGCAAAATCGAGCCGATTTCACAACGTGTTTTGATTTCAATGGAACTGCATTTTCCCAGGGCATGTGGTTCAGCCAAAGTTTCTTCAGCCAGCTCTCCCCAGGCTCTTTGGTGGCACACACATTTCCACAATTGGTGGCAGTAAGGTCCCTTCTTTACACAGCACTTGGTGCTTAGACCATGTCTACACTATGGGTGCTATACTGGTACAGCTAAGGTGCTGTAGCACTGTGGAGTATGTGCTTCCTACAGCGACGGAAGAGGGTTTCCCGTCACTGTAGTTAATCCACTTCTCCAAGCGGTGGTAGCTAGGTCGACAGAACAGAAGCATTCTTCTGTTGACCTAGCCGCGTCTAGACTTTGATTTTTCACACTCCTGAGCACAGTAGCCTTGTCCATCTACATTTTAAGTGTAGACCAGGCATTGATGGTTTTGGGTTTTTTTTTTTTTTTTTCCCCGTTTTGGCTAATTTCATCAGGCTGTATGTGCCTCGTGTATTATTTTAGGCTTGGTGTACACTGGCAACTTGTATTGCATAGCTACATTGGTCAGGGATGTGAAAAATCCACCCCCTGATCACGGTCGCTATGCCAACAAAACCCCCAGCACAAATGCAGCTATGGTGATGGAAGGCAGCTTCCATTGACATAGCTAACTTTGTTCAAGGAGGTGGCATTCCTAAGTGACAGAAATACCCCTTCCGGCAGCAGAGGCTGCGTCTGTGCTACAGGATTATGCTGGTGTGGTCTCTGTAGTGTAGACATAGCCTTATACTGGTGTCCCAGGGCGAGATGGCTCTTCAAGGCCAGGTCTACACTAAAAAGTTACGCCGACACAGCTATGTCACTCAAGAGGTGTGAAAAATCCCCCCCCCCCGAGTGATATAGTCAGCCGGCCTCACCACCCAGTGTAGATAGCGCTAGGTCGACAGAAGAATTCTTCCATCAGCCTAGCTATCGCCTCTAGGGGTGGTGGATTCCTACAGTGGCTGGAGAACCCCCTCCCATGGCTGTAGTGAGTGGCTACACTGAAGTGTTTGTGCCTCCGTAGCGGTTTGTGTATTTGTGGAGTTGGGACCCAGCCCACCTTCCCAGGTGGAGGGGATACGTCCTGAGGTCTGGGTTTACATTTGACTTGAAGCTGGTGGGCTTAGCTAGAGGGCTAAGACACTGTAGCAACCTGACAGCACTGGGAGCTGGCGAATGACTGACGCTAAGGGGAAACTGAGGCAGAGTCCGATGCTGGGTTTGGAGAGATCCTGTTGGAACTGGATTATCTCATGCAACCCATTGATAGGAACAGCTGTCATATTCAGAAAGGTAGCATGCCAGTGAGCCATTCTTATTACAGAGATGTGAAAGTGCCCTTACTGTGGTTCTCGGTGATACTGAAGCCCATTTCTGACGTGCTGGCAGCAAGATGGAGTGTTATACCCACGCTGCACTGGTAGAAATGACTGTACCTAGTATGGGGCACTGGAGAATCAGATCGCCTGAATCCTGTGGGGTTTCATTCTTCTAGAAAAGAGGCTCTGATCTCATGAAAAATCTTAGCACGCTTTCCCCCAAAAGTAAGGATTCTGGGCCAAATTTCAGATTAGGTAGCTACATTCTGATGGCCTAAATTCCCCTGGTAGTTTCAAGTGGACATGGCCTTCTTCATTCTCTGTTCTCAGCAACTGGGCTGTGTTGCTGTGTGCTGTTAAACAGCTGCTGTGCTCCACTCCAGAAGTGGCTGCAGCTCAACTGTGACCAAAGCAATTCCTGCCTAGCTGAAGCCTGTGAACTCCCTTGAGATGGAAGGTGCAGCGTGACTGTAAGATACTCATTTACCCTCTGACAGGAGAACAATCCCCAATCCTGTCCTTTCAGGGAGTTTATTTTTCTGGTACACTTTGTAAACTGGAAGGAGGTTCCCCAGAGGACACACTTCCTGTGTGAGAACAACACCAGCCAGTGTCTGAGTGACAGAAAACTCCTGAAGCCTGGGATGCCCAAGAATGGGAACCAGCTGACATACAGAAGCCCGTGAAATAGGCTAGACCTTTGATAATGGGGGACCCCCAAGATTCTCTGCTTCCCTGAGGATGGTAGGCAGAGAACACCCCAGGCCCCCAGTAATGAGGCTCCCACTCAAATATTAGCAATGCCTGAGAAATAGAAGATTCCATGGAATACACTGTGTCCCCAACATCACAGACCCCCTGGCAATGTGCTGCATGCTCATAAACGGGAATCCCCAAGTGCTCTGAAACACACAGGCCCCGTGAGCTCACAGGCGACAAGACCTGGCGAGCTCAGGCCTAGACCCAGTCGACCCAGAAGAACTGGAGGTGTAAATCTGCGCCGCTCCACTGACCAATCTGGAGCTACGGCCCTTCAGTGGGGCGATGCTGATTTACACCAGCCGAGGATCTGGGCCAAAGGCCCAGCACTGCGATACTCGCTGGGAGCAGGGAGGTGGGGATGCCAGGAGGTTGATGGGACATCAGCCACCATGAGCCAGAAACACCCCTGGCTCTCTGTGGCTCTTTTCCTGGGCGACTATGGCTGGTTTCTTTCTCTCGGTGGGCATCACTGTGCCTCACGCCTCATCCTTCCTTTGCCTTTTCTTGGATCCTGTGTCCGGGGCAGCCCTGCGGGGCTCTGAGCTCGATAAGGGAAGGCGGAGAATTCTGAGTGAACCTGGCACTCCTGCGTCATCGTTGCAGTCAGCAGGTCTCACCGGTGAGGGAAAGGAACATAGGGACCTGGGGACCACCAGACTGGATCAGAACTAGGGCCAATTTAGTCCAGGCTTCTGTCCAGGACAGTGGCCAGCACTGGCTGCTTCAGAGGAAGGGGCCAGAAACCCATACTAATAGGCAGACATGGGGCAACTTTCCGTCCCTCCCCCCCAGGGAAGATTTCATCCCAATCTCTAATAATTATAGTTGGGTCTCTCTGCCCCTCCCATCTCGGGAGCTTAGGGACACCTTTGGAGTTGGAAACTGAGGCCCAAAGCTGGGAGGAGCCTGGGAGCAGCAGGGGGGCTGGAATCCTACCAAAAACAAAGTGGTTTTGTGGATTAGCAGCGTCAGTTAGGAACCTGGGGGGCAGAACCTGAGCCCTGGCCTTGGTATGGACTCAGCTCTGACTGAGCGCAGCAGTTAAGGACATGCTTGAGTTTAAGCATGCGCTCAAGTGCATCCGTCCTTTACTGAATCAAGGCCTTATTCAGCAAAATTCCCATTGTCAGCAGGAGCCCAGGGTTTGGCCCTGGCTCTCGGCTTGACCGATGCAGTGATTAATGCTCATTACATTTCTTTGTAGGTGCTAAGTTTTGCCGGGAAAAAGCGAGCAGCCAGAGGAAATACCAGGAGGGCTGCAAACTAGCAGGAGACCCTTAGCCAGCACACAGCCCCATCTGCAATCCCATGGCCTTCCTGGACCAGCGGGTATCACCCATCCAAGCACAATCCAGCAGGACACAAATGGTACCAAATTAGGTGCAGCTGAGCAGCATAATGGCCAGTGTATCCCAGCGGCGTTGGGAAGTGTAAACTTCGTAGGAGCATGGACTTATCCTCTGGGGCTTGGTGAAGAAGCCAGCCAGAATGTGAGTCCGTGAGCTGGGATTGCCCCGTCTCCGCTGGCTAATTCTCTCTGATTACTCCAGGGGACCCAAAATAGGATGGGTGATGGACCTGTGAGGGGAGGTGCCGTGGACGTCGACACCAGTGTCCATGGAGCCTTCACTCCCTACCCAATGGGTATGGAATTCCTCCAGACCGGGCAGGTTGCTCCATATGTCCCCGAGCACCCTGCATCCCAACTCCACCCTGGACATCAAGACCAGGGACATGGCCTCAGAGTCCATCGGGCTCTTTTTTATGCTCTTGATTGACCTGACGGCCATCGTGGGCAACACAGCCGTGATGACCGTCATCATCAAGACACCAGCGCTGAGGAAGTTCGTCTTTGTGTTCCACCTCTGTCTGGTGGACCTCTTGGCAGCCCTGACCCTCATGCCTCTGGCCATGCTGTCCAGCTCCGCCTTCTTCAACAGCACCGTCTTCGGCGAGGCCATGTGCCGCGTCTACCTCTTCCTGAGCGTCTGCTTCATCAGCATGTGCATCCTCTCCATCCTGGCCATCAACGTGGAGCGCTACTACTACGTGGTGCACCCCATGCGCTATGAGGTCAAGATGACCGTCGGGCTGGTGGTCTGTGTCCTGGTGGGGGTGTGGATCAAGGCGGTGGTCATGTCCATCCTCCTTGTCCTGGGCTGGCTCTCCCCGGATCCTTTCAGTGCCTCCCCAGCCTACAGCGGCCGGAGCTGCTCACTGCAGTGGAGCCAGAGCTCCTATTGCAAGTTCTTTGTGGTTTTCTTCGCCGTCTTCTACTTCCTTCTACCCGTCCTGATCATCCTCGTGGTCTACTGCAGCATGTTCAAGGTGGCCAGGGTGGCTGCCATGCACCACGGCCCACTCCCCACCTGGATGGATACCCCACGGCAAAGATCAGAATCCCTCAGCAGCAGGTCCACCATGGTGACCAGCTCTGGTGCCCCTCGGACTACCCCTCAGAGGACGTTTGGGGGTGGGAAGGCTGCTATCATTCTCTTAGCCGTTGGAGGGCAGTTCCTCTTCTGCTGGCTGCCCTATTTCTCCTACCACCTCTATTCCGTGCTGAGCTCCCACCCCTTCCCTGGCCGGCAGGTGGAGAGCGTAGTCACCTGGATTGGCTACTTTTGCTTCACTTCCAACCCTTTCTTCTACGGATGCCTGAACCGGCAGATCCGTGGGGAGCTCAGCAGGCACCTCACCTGCTTCTTCAAGCAGCCGCCGGAGGAGGACCTCCGGCTGCCCAGCCGTGAAGGCTCCATCGAGGAGAACTTCTTGCAGTTCTTGCAGGGGACCGGCTGCACCACAGAGAGCAGGAACGTTCCTGCCCACCCCACTCCCAAAAGGGAGCCCCTTGGCATCGATTTCCGAATCCCAGGGCAGATTGCGGAGGAGACCTCAGAATTCCTCGACCAGCACATGAACAGTGACATCATGGTCTCCGACAGCTACATCCGGGCTGCCCCCACGCCCAAGCCTGAGCTGTAGCAGCCCTTTGCACTTGACAACCTAGTCTTACTGTCGTGTGGAATAATGCAGAACCCGGCTGTCAACAGGGCATGATTTCCTAATAAACACAACCGTGGCAACTGACTTGTCCTCCCTCCACCTGAGCGCCCACTGACAAGCAGCTGGCTCCGGTGGCTGAGTCATTTCGGTTGGCTAAGATCAATGTCGTAGCATTTCTGTGATTTTCCCCTTCTTCACTTGGAGCAGAAACAGCCTCTTGGGTTAAAAATTCCCTGGAGTTTCCAATTTGTCCCTTGTAAGTTTCCGAAAGGCCTTGTCTCAGTGCAGGGGGCTGGGTCCCTTCCAGTCCTGTCTTTCTACGGTTCTATGAAAAGAGCATTGATTATTTTTATTTTTTTGTTCTCTCTAATTCAATCTTCTCTTAACCCTTTCTGATCTGATCCCTGTTCCACTCCCCGCCCCCCCAGCTGTGTGAATCTACCTCCATCCCAGCGGGAAAAGGGGGGCAGCTGCGATCCTTTCTATCGCCATCATGCCGCTGTCCTGATTTGCCCACACTGAGATCCCATTGAGGAGAAGGGAGAGCATAAACTTGGGCAAGGATCTCCTTGCTGGGCCTTGGACAAGGCAGCTGAGCCACGTGCCCGTGGAAGGAGTGGGTGGGGAGGCGAATCAGGTCAAGGAATTGTAGTCGAACAAGTGACCTTTTGTCATGCTGTGATACCGGGATTTCCTAGGGGTCAGCAGAAGGTCCTCCCACCCAGACTCCAACCCAGCCTTCCCCCAGCAATGCCCCGAACCTAGCACGGGCTCTAGCACAACCTCTCTTCCTATCCCCTGGTCTTCCAGCAACCCTCCCACCAGCTTGGCCCCTGCCCCTTCCTCCAAAGTGCTGCCATGCTCGTGACACCTGTCCAGAGGGAGGTGGGGTCTGGGACCCGCTGTGGGTCTCTCCCCCCCCCCCCAAACCTCAAGTGCAGTGCCCTCCACTTCCCCCAACCCCCACTCGTCTCCCATCCTCGCCACGAGTGCTTCCCCACGGCCTAGGGTTAGATTCCTTCCCCTTGCACCCTGGGGGAGTCCCCCGGGCACGGCCCAGCACAAACACCAGATACAGCCTTAGATCCGAGAACACAGAGCCGCTGCTATATGGCAAGCTCTGCCCGTGTCTCTCTGAGACCCCGGGCAGGCAAGAACGGGGCCACGGGGTAGGGGGCAGGGAACAGTGATGGCAATTTGTTTGTATTGATGTCATTCACCTTTTCCCTTCCAGAACCGACCTCTCTGGCCTGTCCGCCAGTGGCAGAGGGAACATTAACGCAAGAAGGCCATGTGACCCCAGCTGGTTGGTGCCTCCCCTGGAATCTTTGATCACTGGTGGAAACTTAGGAACCGCTGGTGCCTCCTCTTTAGTGGGGTCATGTCTGATCAGAGCTGGGCTGAACCTGAGTCTGCGGCCGAAACTAGGGGCCAGTGGGACCCAAGCTGCGTTTATCCAACCCCCTTCTCTGCTGGGAGAAATGGTTCTAGCCCTGCCCCATCTCTGTCAAATGAAACACAGGGGGTGGGCTGGGTCCGGCAGTACCTCAGTGGTCAGGTTTTGGGCTTGCAAAACAAGGGCATGGTTCTGATCCAGGTCCTATTTCTCTGCCCTCTCCCCCAGACAGCTCAGTGCAGGGCAACGGGGTGGGGGTGCAGGGGTCTAGGTTTTCTCTCATCTCTGCTCTCGAGGGCCGGAGGGGAGCATGGCACTCACGTCTCAGCCCACGAACAAAGATCTGATTAGCCACCCAGCCTCATCCTGCTGGAATCTCTGGCAAAGCTGCCCCAAGCTTGGATAGAACTGGGACAGCAAGGGCCCCCTGTAATAATCACTGACCCTTTCCCAGAGGGGCTGGAGGATGGCAAACAGCTGGGAGAAGAGAGCAGACCACTTCTGCCACAGGATTATGCACTGAGCTCAGCTGTGGGGTGTCCTGCTCTTAGAGCCTCTGGGAGCTCGGTCTGGCTGGGAGCCCCCTCCCCAGGCAGGTCCTGTGTACCGAGCTGGCTAGCCAGTGCACCCAGCGCAGCCAAGCAGCACGGGCTGAGCTCCATCACCGCTTCCCGGGGGTTAGGACTTGAGGGCCTTTTGCGGAAGGACTGTTTCATCCTGGGAGCAACAAATAAAACTCTTTATTATGAAATATGGCTCCCTGCCTGCATGCGACCCAGTGGGCTCCTGGCCCCAGCGCCCAGAGCAAAAGACCCTGAACAGGACATCAGGCGTGTCATCCTGCTCTGATGGAGCAACCCACCAGTTTCACTGTAGTCCGTGGCTGCGTGGATCTTGCTCTAACAGAAACTCGTTTCTCTCCCTCCTGGCCTCGTCACCTGTAGCCAAGCTCAGGAGGGTGGGCAGGGTCCCATGATGATAGCACAGGGCTCTGATCACGAATCTGGAGTCAGGGGAGCTGCGTTCTGCACCCTATGTGATCTTGGGCGGGTCAATAGGCCAAGAACCCTGCAAATGGGCATGACATTAGGCTCCCAAGTCCATACTGAGGAACTTAAAAAGCAACCTGATTGTCCCAAGGTACTGAGAACCCAACAGGCCCTTTTGACCTCCCCGTTTGAGCTTTGGGTGCTCAGCACCTGAGAAAATTAGGCTCAAGAGTGCTCTGTGCCTCAGTTTCCTCCTCTATGCTACAGGGCTGAGGATATTGACCTGCCTCCCAGGAGGCTCGGAGGTTGAATTCAGGAATGCTGATGAAATCCCTGGGTGGAGCAGGCAGCTCTCTGTCTAGCCAGGGCCCTTTCTCCAGAGATCTCAAAGCATGTCACAGAGGTGAGTAAGTGCTAGTCCTGGCCCCGTTACAGTGGGGGAAGTTAAAACACAGAGTGGTGACTGGACAGCGAGCCCGTAGCAGAGCTGGGAAGGGCACTCAGGAGTCCCGCTTCCTCAGCCAGCCATCTAGCCACCACGCTGCTGGCTCCGAGAACACGTCTGGTAGCCGATGTCCAGCAGCCAGTGGGCTGTAATAGCTGTGTCTCATTTCGGTCGCTGGGCGGTGCTGGTGGCCTGTGATACACAGGCGGTCAGACAAGGATCTGGCGGTCCCTTCTAGCCTGGAGTCTCATGACCCTAGGAGCTCCATGACTCCTTTACACACCTCCCCAGCGCGGTGTGAGATTCGGCCAGTTTTGCGAGCACCCAGTAGTAGCCGGGGTGCTAACGAGCGGTGAAGTGCTGTGAGATCCCACAGGAAACAGGCTGGTGGTTTGGTGCCAATGATTGTGGCAGGGTATAGAGCAGCCAGGCAGAGACACCCGTGAAAGGCAGCTCAGGCTAGGGGATAGGGCACCAGCCGAGGATGCAGGACAGCTGTGGCTCTGTTACTGACTCACCCTTCCACCTGTGTCCAGGCAGACTCCCTGCTCTTTGAGGCAGGGGCTGCGTGTGCAGCACCCAGCACGGCGGGGCTGTGGCCTCGCTCAGGGCCTCTTGGTTTCACTGCACTGTGAAGAACGACTCCAGGGGGGTTGCAGGGCTTGAGCTCTGACTGCTGCACCAGCAGACGCCTTCTGGGCCCGCAGAAGCCCTGCTTGCCAGGCTAGGGATCCCGGAGGAGGAAGGCGTCAGAGGGACGCAGCTTTCAGGTCCCGGTGCAGGCTGCAGCCTGGCCAAGTGGCCTTTCCAAAAGCCGATCTTTGCCCGTTTTTGCTCAGGGGCCTCTCTAGTCGGTGGGGGCCGCTGGCGTGAAGACCTCCCGCTCCCCTGGGCGCTTTCTCTTTCTGCCCAAATGGAGCCAGGGCGCTTGGCCAGGAAACACCCAACAGCAAAGATCCCTGACAGCCGCTGGCAAAGAAGCGATTTCCCCCGAGCCAGCCGCTGTCTGAATCTCTGCAGCCTGTACTCCCACGGGGCGGCTGGGAGGGATCTAGTTCCATCCGGGGGTCCTGAGTCCCACGCATTGCACTTACACCCCCTGGAGCCTCTTGTTCCTCCTCCCCAGGCTAGCCTGGCTGGGGCTCACTGGTAAAGGCTGCCACTGAGCCACAAAGCCCCCTGGTGCAGCAGGGAGGGCCCCCTGGTGCAGATCCACCCCGCAGGGCCAGGCCCAGACAGCAATGCACTCAGCAAGCCCCTTGTTTGCAGCTAGAAAGCTGAGCCCAGCCCCTCTGTGAGAGATCAAACTTTCCGGGGGATGCACAGCAGCGCTGCTATTGGATCCCTCCCGGGAAATCACCCCAGGACCTGGAGCTGAGCCACTCCACACACAAGTGAATCCTCCCTGAATGGAGCGAGGCCCAGCCGGTGGCTCTGAATACACCAGCCCATGCACTATACGCATATGCACGTGATCTCTCGCACATGGCCCCAGCACCTGCTGCCCGGTCCCTCCACCCCCATGTTCTTCTGCAGGATCCAGCAGCTCTGACCTTTCACGCTCTCCTTCCAAGCCGCTCCCCCCTCCCCTTGTGTGTGCTGGCTCATGATCTCCTCCCTTGGAGCCCGGAGACTCCAGAAATAGCTCTGCTCTGAAGAGCCCTTCCTCCACACCTGGCCATGGGTGAGCAGCAGCCCTGCCAGATAGCGCTGATGTCTTGCAATCGGTGTGATACGCTCTATGGAGACAGATGGCAAAGCTGCATGGGAGCCACTCCTGCACCAGTCGCTGCAGGCGCAAGGGAGAGACACTGGCCTCGAATCTGGATGGAGCAGCTTCTCTTGGGCCGGCTGTGGAGTCTGGGCCCTCAGCCCTTCCCTCCTCTAGTTGGGAGGAAAAGCTGGTTCCTGCAGTATTGGGGGAGCTCCATCTAGACACTCGTTTGATCCAGGGCTTCCTTGGCTGCTCTGCCAGTCTGCCGGAGCCTGGGATGGCCACTGCTACATCTCCATCCCCATCGTGCCCTGTGATGCTCCTGCCCTGGGGACTGGAGTTTTATTTGTTCCTAGACTGAGGGGCAGCAGGGGCGAGCCCCCCACCCCACACTTCCCTGCCAGAGAGTAAGGGGGAGTTTGGCCAGATCTGGGCCCTTTTGAGCCGAGACTGCCGAGTGCCACGGGGAGTGCCCCTGAGCCCCCCCAAATGCATTTCACGAGAGCAGTGGTCAGCACTGGCCTAGCTGGGTACAAGGCCAGGGCCAAGCCCCGGAGCCCTGCAACACCCCTCCTGTTTCTCAGCTCAGTGGCGCTGGAGATGGTATCAACCGCGCTTCATTTGTGCCAGGCTTTAAACGCTTTAAACAGCTGATTACCATTGAAACTGGGGGGAGCAACAGCTGGGCTCAGCTCCCCACCAGCGAGTGCAGGTGGGCAGCTTTTGCTGGCATGGAGGCTTGGAGCCCAGCATTGGGGGGTAGCTGTCGCTGGGCTCGGCTCAGCTCCCGGCGAGTGAGAACTGCCCAGCTAGGGCTCTGCATGCGCAGTGGGGGGGCCACAGCTGGGCAGCTCTCACTTGGCAGTGAGGAGTGGAGCCCAGCATGGCTCCCCCGGCCCCCACCCCCGCGTGTAACCGTCCTATTTTTAGACTGTTTAGATGGGATTTTTGATTAAACTCATGTTTACATCCCGACCCGGCACGGCTCTCATTGCAAAGTAAGCACTGGGTAGACGTATGTGTTTGAAACCCACCATCCCAGGGCTGCTGGCAGCTTTCTGACCATGGGAGGAAACGGGAGTTGGCCACTTCTTTACGGAGCACGCAGGGACAAAAGAGACCATCCATGCTGCCCCATGGGCCATTGAACCTCAGCTTTGCTGCAAGCACAGAGTGGGCCAGCAGGTCGAGGGTTAAAACTAAACAGTCCCCCCCACAGTCCTTGGTTGTTGTTCCCTGTGTTCCTGCACTGACAAGGTGTAAACACAGGGTAAGTTCCTTCCCTCTCCCATCACCCTCCCTCCCCCCCGCAGCATCCGGCCCACTCTGTCCGCTCCCTGCCTTGCTACTTGAACCAAAGTCCTCCCACATCGCCCCACCCAGCACATGCGTCTCCCGCCAATTCGCCCCTCTGGGCTGGGGCCTGCTTGAAGAACAGTTTCGGTTAGCAACACTCCTGGACTGCAGTTCCAGGGCACAGCCAGCAGGAGGCACTCTGGCACTGGGGCTATTTGCGCTCTCAGACAATTTTGTTGCTTTGGTTCTCTCTCAGTCCCCCCTCTGCGCACTCCCGTCCGGGTCTCTTCCTTTCTGATGCTTGGACACTCTCCCCTCCATGCTTGGAGCTGACTCTGTGAAGCGATTGCTCCCCGGGAGACTCGGGCACAGCTCTGCAGCGGTCACACCTTGGGCTCTGGTGACTGCAGCTCACAGGTGTTGGATTGACTCAGTGCTCTAGGCTGCTTCAGTAACTTGGGGCTGTCGGAGAGGCTCTTCCCTCTGACGCAGAACTAAAGCAGCATGCCAACCTAGACTGCGTTGCTCCATTTGGGTGAGGAGGCCCTGCCACTTTTCACAAATGCTTGTGCGTATTAAATACCTGAGGTCCTGCCTACATTTCCACTGGCTAAATGTAGCCTGCTTCCTTACCCCCCTGCACCTTGCAGTTTCAATTGGGTACAATGTTCTTCAATTGCTCGAAACTGGCCTGCTGCTAAACAGCAGCTGTGCTCCACCCCAGAGGTGGCTGCATTTCACTGGTGAGTGAACTGACGTGGGTATATTTGTAGACTGCTTTGGGACGAGGCACTGCCCGCCTGTCAGATCATTACCACGATGTGCTCCCGTCAGATGAGCTACATCCTTTCTTTAAACAATCAGGGCTGCACAGAGAAAGCTGGAAATGCTACAGAAGTACCTGAACACTTACCCAGCCCCAGACCTCGAAACATACACCTCTCCACTGCCCCCTGAACCAGCTCTCTCCTCTGATTCAGCTCCTGGCCCTCGGTAATGGCTGGGGCTGTGATAAAAGAAGCAGAGGGGATGTGGGCATGAGCGCTCCCCACTCTGTGAATGTTGCTGGGCCTTTCCAAACGCCAGGCATTCTCTCAGTCATGAGAAAGGCCTTGAGTCACTGGATTGAATAGACAAGGGTCATCGGTCTGCAGGAAAAGAGCCAGGCGATCTCAGGAAGAGGGTGTGTAATGAGTAATAGGCTGCACTGTATATGTTAAAATGAATTTGGCTCATCACCTCTGAAAATCCAGCTTATTTTGCAACAGCTGCAGCTCCCCCAGCTGCAAGGGGAAAGCAGGGACTGAGAGACAGGAGGGCCGAGACAATACCTACTCCTCCAGTTCAGGCCTTGGCTTTGTCCCAACTGCTGGCAAAAGTGCTTGCTCCTCCACAGCTCTTGCTGTTTGGAACAGCCTCCCTGCATCTCTCCCCCTCAGAGAGTTCCTGTCTCATTGCGACTCTCATCCGGGAACCTTCCTTTCTTCCCTGGCCGGAGCATCTGCCTTGCTGTCTCTCTGCTGGGATTGTACTGACCACAGCCAAGCCGGCAGGCCTAGAGTTGAGCTTCTACACAAGTGGCCTGGTTATCAGAGGTGCTGAGCACTCCCAGCTCCCATCCAGTTACACCAGGGATACTCCTGGCCATTGTGGGTGCACCCCTAAACTGCACCCTCTCTTGCCTCATTCAGGCGGATCTGATGGAATCCAGAGCCCAGCTGGGGTTTTCTTTCAACATCTCTGTTATGGTGTTATGGAGAGTAACAGGCACAAGAGGGCGGCAGAAGGCCCTTTATGGTGACTTCTTTTTGTTTGGTGAACAGATTGGGGTAGGTGGGGGACAGCCACAATATTTCCTGTGTGGGGGCTGTTCTGGGAGCAGCTGCAAGAGTCATCCTTTTTAGGTAAGAGACAGGGTCTGCGTTCCGCTCCGTAACGTGGAGCTGGGGGTGTTTATACATCGGGGTGGGAGAGTCAGATGTTGGTGACGCCCTAGATCAATGGGCATATGCCTTCAGTGCTAGCTGTTGGTAAGGGACATTGCTTGCGGGAGTGCGTGGGTCAGGGGGATGGTCATGGGCAAGAAAGAGCTGCTTGCCTCAGGGTCAGCGACTGGGCCATCCATGCACATTGGCAGGGCCGCAGAGGTGCCGCTGTCACACGGTGGTTCTTGTTCCCAGGAGCGATGAGTTCGCCAGGTCTCAGGCGTCACAAACGTTGCCACGGGCCTGTGCGTGTGCCTTTGGAGGGCGTCCCTCGGGCAAGGGCTGAGAGTGGCCGGCAGGGGCTAGCGGGGGAGGGGAAGCGTGCCGTGGCCTCGTGGCTCCCGTTTCTACTACCGGGCGGGCAGGGCCCCTCATTCACACCCAAACGACAGGAGCCTTCCTCCCCCGTGGGGCAGCTCCAGCGCGTCCCCAGAGCCCTGCACGAGCGCCAAGCGGGAGAAGGCCATGGGGCTGTCCCTGGGCCCGTGGGCCTCGACCCACTCTCCCCCTCCAGCCCCTTGGCCCAGGCCGAGACAGCAGGGCGCAGGCGACAAAAGACTACAAGTCCCAGCAGGCAACGCGGCGGGGGCCTCTCTGGGACTACATTTCCCAGCGTGCAACGCTCCCCCCCTCGGCAGAACTACATTTCCCAGCGTGCGCCGCGCTGTCCCAGCGGCGGCGGCCCGGCAGGCAGGGCGGCGGCCGCGGAGCGGATGTCCGGCCCCGCCTCGCTCTGGGCTGAGGGAGCGAGGCGGCAAGCGAGCGAGCGAGAGAGAGGCAGGCAGGCGCTGCCCCGCCCGAGCCCGGCCGACCCCCGCGCCCCGGCCCCGGCCCCGCCATGGGCTGCACGCTGAGCGCCGAGGACAAGGCGGCGGTGGAGCGGAGCAAGATGATCGACCGCAACCTGCGCGAGGACGGCGAGAAGGCGTCCAAGGAGGTGAAGCTGCTGCTGCTCGGTGAGGAGGAGGGGCCCGGCCCGCGGGGTTCAACCGCCGGGGGGAAATGGCTCCCGCCCCTCCCCCCCAACCGTCTCCCGGTTGCCATGGCTGCGGGGGCGCGCGCCCTTCCCCCCTCGGGTTTCTCCCCCCCCCCGGTTAAACGTCGGCCTCGCGCGGGGGGTGGGGGAGCAGGCGGGGCTCGCGCCCCCGCCGCCGGCTCCTTCCAGGGGGGTCCCGTCCCGGCTCATGGCGGCAAAGCCGGGCTGGCTTCGGCGGGGCCTCGCCTGACCAGCCCGGGGCCGTGTCTGCCGGGAGTACGGGGCTCGCTTCTCGGGGGCCAGCCGCTTGGTTTCCTGAATGGGGGGCTTTATTGTGAACAGGTACATATCGGGGGCTGCAGGTAAGTCGTGTCCGGTTTTAGGGACCGTATCGGTGGCTTGTTCATGGGGGCATCATAAAATTCTGCCTGGAATACACTATTTCCTCCTTTGCGGTCAGTGGGCTTGGTTTTCTTAATATGGGGTTTTTAACAGATAAATGTTTGGGGGCTACACATAAATTGCTGTGTTCTGTCTGGTTTTTAGGAACTGTATCGGTGGCTTGTTCATGGGGGTATCATAAAATTCTGCCTGGAATATAGTATTTCCTTCTTGGGGGATCAATGGACTTGGTTTTCTTAATATGGTTTTTATTTTTGAACAGATAAATATATTGGGGCTACAAGTAAGTCGCTATGTTCGGTCCACTTTTTAGGAACCGTATTGGTGACTTGTTCATGGGGGTTTAATGCAGAGCATTGAGAGAAAAGGAAGCAAAGGAAAGTTAAAGTTAAAGGAAAGTTAGGGAAAACTGCAGAATAGTGAAGTCTGTTATATTGTAATAGACTCCCAACTGAAACCGTGGAAGTCCCTTTCTTGAGTCATTTTAAAAGGAGCTACCAGCTAAAGTGTGAGGAACAATCTTGCATTGATTGGGTGGAAGGTGGATGATCTGATGTCTATATTTCATAATTGGTTGCTTTTTGAAGTGTTCAGTCTCAGACCTGGTGTGTGTCTTCTAATTAGAAGTACCTGATTTTTCTCTCGTTTATATGAGACACTAAGAGGAGACAGCCAAGGGAATCCGAAGAATGCCACATGTGTATTGCTTAACTTGTTTTTCACCTATACATGCTGTGTGAGAGGCACTGAGGTTCATGGTCCTTTGTGTGCGTAGAAACTTTTTTGATAGTCTTATTGTTCCTTGGAGGGTTGCTCCTTTGTTAGTAAGTAGGAGTTGCAAAATCTGTAGAGAATGGACTCTGGATGGAATTAGTAATTTTTTTGATACTGCGTATGTGTGGTTTTTCTGTGTGCCATGAAGCTGGAGTAGAACTAATGTTGAAATGCCACTTTAAAAGGAGTTTGTCAGCAGTTATTCCTGTACTGAAGAGGCCTAAGTAATATACAGAAAAGCTGTACAAATAAGCAAACACATAAGTGTTTATGTAGACTGTGGGAGAGATTTTCAAAAGCATAAAGGGGTGGTTGTGCACCTAACTCCTGTTGTCTTTCAGTGACAGTTAAATTGCCTTACAGCCATTTCTGCTTTTGAAACTGTCGCCATATAACTCCTATTTAAAAAGACCCCTGGCTTAGTACGATCTTTGGACATCACTGGCAATTAAAGAAGTCTATAAAGATCTTTGCTGAATATATCTTTGGTAATATAGCTGAAACAGAACAATCAATTGCTAGAATAAAATGTACATGCAGTATGCTTTAGTCATTTTATTACTATTTCTCACTTTTTCAAATTTTATGTGAATTTTAAACAGTTTGAGCTACCATTTTTCTTTTTAAAAAGTATAAAGAATGTGTAGATTGAAGCAAGGTAGCTCATTCCATTAAATTGTAAGATACCTTTGGAGTATAATAACTGGAGCAAACCACTCAATGCTCATGCAGTGTCGTCTAAAAAAAGTATTGCTTTATATAAAGTCCAAAAGCACTTCATAATCCTTTTTTTAAAATTCAGTTTACAAGTATCTAAAGATGAAGGTGGGAAGACTCCATATATATGTCTTTTAAAATAAGTGGCCTAGTTTTGCACTTCTCTGCAGAATTATGTAGGCTGGGAAAGCTCACACAGCAAGATCTAGTCGTTTTCCCCTGCCTCAGCCTTTTTACAGAATCTTCAATATTATGACACTTCTAAATCGCTGCATCGTTCAACATGTAGGGTATGTCATCTCTCAGAATTCTAACGGCATTCAACTTCTTCCCTACCCTTTAAAAAGAGAGTCTAGCATTTTGGGGCTAGATTTTTTTTTTTTTTTTCCAGCTGCACATCCTGTTACTACAAGCCCTTTTTATTCCTCTGGGTTTCTGGTTTTCTCTTTGCTTTTGCCCTTTATTGAGAGCAGTCCATAAGTGGAAGAAAAATAAGATACTAGGTTGTTTGGTCCTGTTCACTAAGCCCTTTCATGACAGCTTTGGGTCACCAGTGTAAACCCATGAATTATATAACCATGTTTGCATGTCTTTAGCACCTTTCATACAAAGATCTCAAATTACTTTTAAAACTATTTGTTTCACAATGCTCCTGTTAGGTAGCAAAGCGTTACACCCATTCTAGACATAAAGAAATGTAAGCAGACAGTAGCAACTTGTTTGAGATCACACATGCCCTTGTCTTCACTGTGTAATTGTCCTGTTGCTGACAGCTGTTAACGGGTCTCTTTGACCAGTGCTGAAAATGGCTTTAACTGGTGGTAGATTCCAGTCTCTGGCACCAATATAGAAAATGTTGACATCTGTTGCAATCTAGGTCAGTCTTCTAGAATATGGGAAGCTATGGAGAATCTTTGGGAGATCTGGGAATAGAATCCAGGAGTCCTTGCTCAGACCTCTGCTCTAGACAACGCTCCTTCCTTCACTAGCTTTTTACTAGCGCCTTCAGGAAAACACTACTGTGCCGGAGCAGACATGCAGTTTAGCTGATGTATAATTCTATGGCATTTTCCTGTTACAGTGAGCAGCAAAATGTGGAAGGGTATGGAAATTGAGCTTTGCCTACTTGGTTTACCTCCTGCCATGTACTTATGCCTTACAGCACATTTCAACACTTTGAGTTTACTGTATCGCTGCTTTTTTTTAAAAAAGTTCATCTATCAAATGACAAATGTGTTACTGACTGTATAGAAGGTGGCTCCATTGTTCAGTCCAGTCAGTATCTCTCCTCTGTATGGAACATTCTGCTAGATGGCATCTTTGTGATTTCAGCTGTGCGATCACGATCGAACTGTTCATGCATAAAATGCACTTTACCAGTTTGGTTTTTTTTTGTTAAAATCAATCCCTTGTCCTTGAACATAATTCAAAAACACAATCCGTACAAAATTGAAATAAAAGCCCATCCTAAAGCAGCCCTGACCTATATAATCAGTCAACTGACAAGACGTTCTACAAAGAACACCCCCCAGCTTCTCTAGAGTCCTGAGCCACCAGTTACTACTTAACCCTCCCTGGAGCTCAAGGTAATAAGTCTTGTGTTGTGCTGTGAAGTTCAGCAACAAGGTTTGGCTATTTCTGACCAAAGGGCTGGAGGATGAATTCCAAGGTTGATGGCCATTCATTGAAAATGCCCTGCCACTAGCCCCCTTCCTTGTAAACTAGGAAGTAATTTGCTTTAGTGCCACAGATAATCAGCTCTGGACAGAATATCAAAAGGAGGACATCTAGGGTTTTTTAGGGCAAAAAATCCTCAAATGCTGCCTAAAACTAGCAGGCAGGCAGTACGAATTCCTGCGCACTGATGTATGATGAGGTCATCTAATGCAAATTTGGTTTCTCTACCATACCTATATCTCAACCCAAATTGTGAAGAGGATTTATGAATGTCTGATTCTTTCCTGAAATTGGAATATTTGAAACAGGTCAATAATGGGTTACATTCTCAGCATCAAGAGGTGGATTCTTGAGTGGAGACTGGAAGTGTTTTAAAGGCAGCTAGCACCTGGCCGTCAAAGGAGATAATCTCCACCATCAGACAAATATTGCCCCATCTGTCCTCACCAGCTAGGAAGATCATAGGCCTAAATAACAGGTTCTGGAATGTTCTCCCTACACAGCCAGAATTTCATTGAGTGACATGGTGAAATTTAGGCAGAGAATCGCCACATCCCCTGCATATTGCCCTCCTATTCTGTATGCCCTCTGCTTCGCTTCCCCCACTTCCCCCCGGAAAGAGCTAGAGTATTTCTTATCTACAAAACATTTAATCATTCATCACAATGGGAAGGGCTGTAATTCTCTAGCTGTTGAGGAGATCACCCTGATCCATCAAACTATCTGCCAGTCAGAGCAAATCCACTGTTAGAGGCGTTTGTTATAGGTGCTACGGTGTAGATGCTACTTTTCTCTGTTTTCCACATAAGCATAAGAATACAGATGTGGTGCAATTTGTCAGGTTTGGAATGAGATTTCTGCCATGGTGCTTTGGCAGTCTTCTCTCTTGTTTCTTGTCTTAGGTCATCCACTTGTCTATAAACCATTGGGGACTTGTGTGGAAAAGCTGAGACACACATTTTTGGGGTCATCATATTGATAGCTGAGGACAAACAATTTATGAAGTACTGCTAAACCATGGATGGATCAATATTGCCTGCCCCTCATGTTTGTTCCTTTAATCTTCGAGACATAGCATCAAGACAGGTTCTCTGTCCAGCAAGACAGGGGTGCCCCAAAAACAAGTTCTCTGATTTGGCATTGATTTGTTTAACTTGCAGCGGAGTCACTTTGCAGAAAGCATTTTATATTCCTCATGTATATTTGATTAAAAGCAATCTCTTAATGATTTCAAAAGTGTCTATAATTTAAATAGTTATGAATACTTGTTATTCATTCTGTTATACAGTGACTTTGCCATGTCCCATTTCATAACAAGTAGAATGGAGACATTCCTGTTCTGTCCAGCTTCCTCAATTTTTAATGTCGTCAACTTCCTGCTGTTTCCACTATTCAAATTAGCAATTGTATGTATCTGATTTCTAATTTTGTCAGTGTTTTTAAACTGGTCAGAACCCCCATGTGCTCATGAAAAGCAGTCAAGGTTGAGAGGGAGGTCACAGGCACTTCCCTAGTGGGGAGCAGGTGAAGAAGCACCTGGGCTTCTTGCCCTGATCCCAGCTGGGGCAGCCTTGTCAGTTACAGGGCTGAGTCCCTTCTGGAGGAGAACAGGGAATGGAGAAGCCCTGCGTGGCTTCCCTCGGCTCCCAGAAGCTGCCAGTGGGGTGAGAAGCCCAGACTGCTGGTCTTTGCTCTTGGCTGGGAGCTGGAGTGAGAAGTCAGGGTATTTCTCCACCTGCTCCCCCCTGGGGCAGCCCTGTCAATTACATGGTTGAGCAGTGAAATTGACATGGCTCCCAGTTCTAGCAGGAACCAGCCAGCCACCCTGGCTTGCAGCAGCCCCTGCTTCTTGCCCAGCTGAGAGCAGGAACCAGCTGCCCTGGCTTGCAGCAGCCCAGGCTTGGGCTTCCTTGTCAATTTCATCACTCTAGAAGCATTTGTGAAATTAGCATTATATGGAACTCTAAAATCAGTTTCTAGGCTGTTTTTATGCTGGCATGGACACATTGGCTATTGTTCTACTTAGTTTATGCATTGATTGATTTGGCAGGCATGACCACTGTGTTCAAATACAATACCAAGTACTTCCAAGTTTTCTTGCAGGATACCCTGTTGAGTATAATTTCAGAAGTCTTGAGGCAGCCATTACATATTCAGTCCCTTAAGTAAAAAGTAGGTTAATACAAAATACCATGAAGATTTTTAAATGCACAAAAGTCAAGAGTAACAGTAACTTGTTCCATGTGCAGTGTTTTGAGTGTATAAGTGTTAACTTTCCTGTCTTGACTTTGATACATATCTGGTGTTATGGTCTCATAACCTGGCTTGTGCAATTAAAATGGAGATGGTTTGGATGACCTAATGCTATATTCTGTGCCTCATACTAATGCTGATTAGTTTGATGCTGTGAATTTTCAGTGTTACATGAACACAAATGATAGGAAATTAAATACAATCTTTGAAAAATAAATCTGTTTGCATGCAGAAATAAATGCATGTGATTATCTGCTCCCACAGTTAATGGTAGGGGAGATACACAAACTGTTTGCACAGGGCAATTTTTTTAATCTAAAAGTTGTACAGAAAAGGTGATGGTGTCTTGTGATGCTGCATTGCTGGGTGGATGGAGTATTTTTGCTTTTGGCCTCTGGCATGAGATCCTATGTAACTTAGAGGTTTTCTGGTGTGATGCATCCTGTCATATTGTGATTAACTTCCTTCCTTCATAATCACCTCAGCTTTTAATGGAGCAGTGTGAATGCTAGTCAGTTTATCAGATGGACTATCTGATTAGCCCCTCTCCTGTTTGACGTAGGTCTAGCTGGCTGATGTGCTTTGCCTTCCTCACTTCCTCTGCCGTGGACCTTGTCTGCTTTAGCAGCAGTCCTAAAGTAGCATATGGTTTCTAGTTCTGTCATGGAAGAGTCTATTGCAAGTCATGCTGATTCCAAATGCTGTAGCTGATCTAGAGAAAAGAATGCTGCTTCGAAACCTTCACATATTGTTGGGATTTAAATCAGGAGAGCCGTATACTGGAAAGGGTTCCTTAGGAGCTGTTCTGTGTATGTGAAGGGAAGTATTCAAGTTCACATGCTAGAGTGAGACATGGAACGAGGGAGAGAGAGTGGGATAATGTCCCTTTGTGTCTGATGACTTATGTCACACAGGGGTAGTAACTCATAATTCCACACTCAACTTTTTTTCAGAGACTGTGGCAAGACAAAGTGTCTCCAGAATTATTGAAACCTTGTTACAAAATTATAAGGCTGACTTTGGCCCCTCATAGCATACCAGAAGAAAAAGTATGAGTTTCAGATCATGCACATGACCTGTGACCAAAGAAGGGGAATTTGGCAAAATTTGAGGTAACTCAAACTTTCACCTATGGGCTCTAGAGGAAAAAAGATGCCAAACTTTTTTTTAAATATCTAGCACATGATCTCTTGTCTCCAATACAGCTGGGCCTTGACATCTCAAAGTTATTTAGGAGCCCTTGATGAAATCAAATAACAGTTTGATTCTTGGTGGAACTAGGAACCTGTGAAAAATTGTCAGTTTTCAGAAAACTTGACAAAATTCTCCAAAGGTTGCAGCGGTTCCCCCTCCTCCGCCCCCACTTCCTGGAATGGTCTGGTGCACTTTGCAAAACTTGCCCACAGGAGTCCTGCAGAGAGAAACCCAATACGGACTGTTGCTGTGGGCATAAGCTGTGTATGCACACCTGTAGAATTTTTAGAAACCCCTTGTGAGCTCTTTATTGGCTGCCATAGCACCATTGCTTGCAAATCATTGTCCCCCTATGTGCCCCCCACAAATGTATGACTGGACTACCTATGAATAGCTTTTCGACTTCTAGGAGGAAGTGGTCTCAGCAAGAACCAGGCTTCTCTGTAGAAACTTTCAAACCCTGCCAGCTTTGCCCACTCCATTTCTTTTCACAGCCCCGGTTCATGTAGTGTTTAGTTGGCTCCCAAAGAAGAGTTTTAGACTGATTGCTCACGTTTACTGGGTAAAGTGCCTGTATCTAAAAGGCATATTTAATTTCTGGCCTAGGAGAATGGGGTGGCTTTAAATATTTTTGTTACTATCCCATTTATTTAATTTTCTGTCTCCAGAATATTGAAACACCCAATCCATCTAATTGCCATCCAGAGCTGTTTCTTGGCAGTTACTGATGGGCTGTTTGTTTCCCAGTTAACTGAACAATACAGGCTTCTTGTGTTTGGGTTTTTCTTCATGTTACAGGAAGGCGTCTGGCTTCCTTTAAGGAAGTGGTTGGTTCATGATGTCCTCCTTTGCGTAAACGCACCCACTGATGCTGTTACTGAAAGGGGGCTGATTGTGAAGCTGCTGTGGAAAATGGTCCTCACTGATGCTAATGGGAACTCTATGCAGGGGCTGTTGTTCAGCCTCTAAGAGTATGTCTTAGTTGCAGTTAGACACCCGCGGCCGGCTCATGCCAGCCCATACAGACTCAAGCTGCAGGGTTATGTAACTGTGGTGTAGATGTTCAGGCTTGGTCCTAGACTCTGGAGATCTATACCTCAATTAAACAGCCCCACGATCTCCAGTCAGCTAGCCCAGGCCAGCCATGCGGAGTTTAACTGCAGTGTAGACATCTCTTATAGGATCTTAAATCACTGTTACAGAAATGTGTAACTCAGGGTAGACCGACTGTTCTACTGCACAGCATAATTATGAAATACACCCTACAATACAAGTTCTCATAGTGGATCATGTGTGGAATATCCTTTTCAAGACCTTCGTGCAAGCTCTTGGATTTTTTATGGGCAGAGTGGAGTGGATTTCTCCCTGTGAGTGCACTAGGATTTTGGCCTGTTTTCCGTAGGGAGCTAATGCAATGCTGCCACAGGCTTCCTGGGAACCTAGCAGTGAAGACAGTGATGCTAAACTTCGATGTGAACCTATTACTATGGTGGCGCTTTCCCCATTGTTTGGTAACTTCTTGTCTCATTTTCAATCAGCTTTTCTTTTGGGCTTAAGAATATATGCAAACAGAGCCCTGGGGTTCATTTGAATATATGCAGCTAGAGCCCTGTTACTACTCATTTTGAAGGGAATTGGGATTCTGTTCTCCCCATAATTACAATATCTCTGTTCTGAAATTGGTTAACCAGAGTCAGCTTTGGTTTCTCATGCTGAAATGTGATCTTGTGGGTAGCTATTCTAATCAAAGTAAAAGGAACAGGCTCACTTACATTTTCAATTAGTAAAAAATACCAAAGTTATGCTCTGAATTCCAGTTGTTTTTGAGTCCAGTAAAATACAGAATTTTATTTCATGAGCTCTAAGCTTTTGAAGGATTTATAATTTTTACCTCTGGTCAGGACCTGCCCTCTTCTCCCAAAGTAAGAGGATGCATGCAGGATCCATAAGAAAGTCAGATGTAATGTCATCCAATCACACTAGCCTATTCAGAAAACTGATATTTGGCATGAGAAATCACAGTGGAAAAGTTTTTCTTGTATTTAAATTCCTACTTTTTTAGTAATCTAGAGGTGGTTGTCATGTACTTTAGGGTTAAGTTTCCAAGTCACGTTTAAGCAGAATATGCATCATAATGATTGAAGCTGGCCAAAGCTATAAATAAAGAGCGGTGATTAAATATCAATTTCAGTTGGTTGGGACAGTCTTGGTACAGACAGGTCAGTGTTAGGTCCACTTGTAAGTCATCTGGAAAAAAGAAGGAACATTGAAATGTGAAAAGTGTGCCAATTTTCACAGGTACCCAAGTAGTAGAAGTTGCAAATGCCACTGAAAACCGAAATAACACAGGGACCTAGAGAGATTGGAAACATAAGCAGAAAATGTGATTAAGCTGGGAAAATGCAAGCTAATACATCTTGGTTGGGAAGAAGAAGAGAAGAACAATCTAAAGCACAGATATTCAAAGTGAAGGAGAAACCTGAAATGGCAGTTTTATGCTGTGTACACAAACTCAGGTATACAGCAGAACACAAACAGGCCCTCTTTATGCACCTGTAATGTGGCAGCTGGCGTTGAACGTCTCATTACCAGGAAGACTCAACTGCCACATCAGAAGGAGCAGACAGCAAAAAATGATAAGGGGTCTGCAGGGTTGCCCTGAGGGCAGATTTAAAATAGCTATTGTGATGTTTGGCACGGAATGGCTGTTACAGGTTTTGAGAGGCGAAATTGAGAGCGAAACCTTGGACTGAGTATCCGGAAAGACTCAATTGGGCAAACAGTATCCCAGAGAAGGTGGAAGAAGCCCTGTCACTTGTGAAATTCAAAGCTAGCCTGGCTGACCTAGTGTGCTGTAGGAGACAGTCCTGTCCCGCCAGGGGAGAGGAGCAGATGACAAAATATTTTCTCAACTAGTTTTTCTGTTTCAATTTTGACCTTTTTAGAAGGAATCAGATAATGACAGAGGCTCTCATCTGATAACAGTCTGCCTTTTTTCTTTTGAGGCACAATCTAAGTGGGCTTGACTTGGGGAATATGAGGGAAAGATTAAAACACAAGGAAACATTTTTTTAAAATTAGATTATCCTTACAGCCTACCTTGGCCCTATAGCAAAGTCATTGATGTCATAATCTTAATGACACTTCCTCAGTGAAATAATGGGTATATCAAATTCAGCATTGACTATAATGCGGAAATAGATAGCTTTAAGGTAAATTGAGGAAACTTCAATAGCAAACATAGCAGTGAGAAAGGAGTGTCATTTGAGAATGCATCTGGAAGTAGTCTCCATGGGAATTCATGCCGCCTGAACTTTTTGTGGCATACCAAACTGTATGCGCTGCTGCTCAAAATACACTGAAGCTATTCGTTGAACATCAGCCCTGTTTGTAAAGGAGTGCATAGAGGATCACTGTCAAAATAAAATGAATTGTCTCCTCTCCCGTGTGGAAACTCTGAATGGGAATGTACAAAATATTGCAACTGCTAAATTCTTAGGCCTAATCTTAAATATTTCTTTCTTGAATGTGTGAGGGAGAGTGGAAGATGTGAACCAGCTAGGTTCTCAGAGCGATAGACTTTCCTGTTGTCATCTCTGTTGAAATACACACTGCCCAGAAATGATAAGCAGCCATTTTGGCAACTGAAGTGCAGGGGAGAGAAAGCAGGAGAGCTAGTTTACTAAATGGAAGATATTTTAGGAAGGAAAAATCATATTGATCCTTAAAGGAGCATTACTAAAGTCATCTGTGAAAGCTGACGTTTTTAAGTGTTTCTTTAACTTAAGCAATTTTTTCAGACTTTCAGTAACTTGTTTTGTGGAAGATGTATGTTCATAATCGTGGAGAGAATTAACCTACTTTGGGATCTGGTATAAAGTCCTCTTTCAGTTCCCATTGTTTGCCCTTTGTTTGCCTTTGCAGCAGAATCCAGATAGATATCCTGTACTGTCTCTAACTGAACCGGAAGATCTCAGTCTTTGATGTGTAAGTGATAAATGAGACTGAGCCACATGAAATACTGTTTAAAATACTGAACCTCTTTTCATTACTTCATGCCTTGGATTGGATCAGGACAGCTGAAAACTGATTACTGGTACTTTGGCTCAACAGCACAGAGGCGCTCGTGATGAAATGCATCTAAATCAGCATTTCTCCCACCTCCAGACTAATGACAAATTGATTCTGATTGCAGTACGCACTCTACCTTGGAAGCAATCTTCCTGTCCTGTGGGATAGCTATCAGTGTTTCTCTCTAAATCGGGATTCTGAGGCAGGCAAACAGGTAGCATCTTCTGATCAGTTCTGAGCATTTTAGGGCGTTGACACTCTAACTTGGTATGGCCTTAAAAAACAAAAAACAAAAACCCACACAACTGAAGTAACATGCTGAATAGTAAAACTTATACAGAATGCATGTACCTGAACTACCACGTCGATTAAGGCTTCCTCTTTGAAACTCAGTGGTTTCAGAGCATAAAAACGGCCATACTGAGTCAGAACAATGGCCAATCTAGCCCAATATCCTGTCTTCCGACAGTGGCCAATGCCAGGTGCTTCAGAGGGAATGAACAGTAATCAAGTGATCCATCCCCTGTTGCCCGTTCCCAGCTTCTGAAAAGCGGAAGCTAAGGACACCTCAGAGCATGGCTTTGCATCTCCGCCCATCCTGGTTAATAGCCATTGATGGACCTATGCTCCATAGTAGGTTTTGTGTTATAGAGGTGCCTAGAGGCTCTGTTGTGCAAGGCACTGTATAATTGTATAGCCATAGATGAGCCCAAGGAGTTCATAATTTAGATAAACTAGTCACCCAAAAAGTGAGAGAAGGAAGTGGTATGTCATGCAGATGGGGAACTGAGGCACTGAGGTGAAGCAACTTGCTCATGGTCACAAGCTCTGTAGCAGAGCTGCAGAGTGAACCAGATCTCTGGAATCTGTCTCTCAACCACAAGATCCATTCTTTGTCTTGATCATTTTAAACATCATTATCAAAGCCTTAAGCCCTGAGTCAACCTCCTGTCAAATACACCGAGGCGTGGAGAAGCTGGTCTGTGTCTACTGTTTTTAGTCACCACGGGTTTTTAAGCAATATTATGGCCATGTGTTCAGTCTGAAACAATCTAAACGACAATTGGGAAGTACATACATGAGTGTAAAGCTGTCAATGGGAAACCTAATTTTGTGAAGAATTGCTATTGTATTACCTGTGGGTAGACTTTATTAAAATAGTTGAATCCAAGAATAAACTTCTTGGCAATGTACTGTTGCCAAGGTCACACATGGCAGAAAAAATACAATTTTTTTTTGTCATCTATAAAGACTGCGGGTATTGTCTCTATTCAATTTCTGGCACAGTTATTGTCTTGGCATTCTGCTTTCAGGGCAACAACAGTTTCCCCCATTCAAATCTGCACAATATTTCCATAATTAATGAATAGCTGCTTGTATTTGGCTATTGCATAACTGTTTAGAAAATCAGGTGGTTGTACATTTGCTTTTTCCATTTCTCCCTAACTAATCTCTATTTGTACCTTGAGATTGAAGAGTACTTGCTTGAGAATGTTAAGTCTCTTGCAGAGCAGAACTTTTATGCTGTTCAAAATGATAAAGGAACTGGAAAAAGTTCAGCAAAGTTGAAAGTCAGTAAAATTCAATGCACAGTAACTTTTACCCATTATGCAAAAATAATTATAACAAAGTCACGTCTCTAATCTCCATGCTGCTGATATCCTGGTTCTGCTAGCAGCATGTGACATCAAGTGCCATGAACAGAAGGAATGATAGAGTAACCTTTTTGAACTATGTTCACAGAACTTTTTCTGGGAGTTCAGCTTTCCTGAGCTCTTAAGGATGTAATAACTAAATTTGAATATAGCACTTTCTCTATTAATGGCTGTCGTCTTTATCTCTATTTGAATCTAGCAAAAGAGTTTTTTGGAATTTTATTCTGGAGCACACACCTCCCAGAGGAAGCATTAGAAGCTTCTATTATATCTATAGTGACAAGAACATATAACACAGCCCAGATTTCACTTGACATAATCACTAAGGTTCTGGAGACCAGATGTTCTGGCATACTCATGCTAGAAGTGAACAGGAGGTTGGGTCGTCTAATCATTAGTCTTAAAATACTAAGAATCCTACGAGCCACAAGTCCAAACCCAGGCAAGGTTCTTTTCAGTCTTCAGTGGATAATAAAATTCTATAGTTTACCGTGTGCTGCTTTTAGATGACACCTTAAATGGATGTCCTGTTTGCTCTGGGTGAACGTTAGAACGTGTGGCCCTCTTTATTGGAAAGCCAGGGTTTGCTCCAGCATGTTTGTCTAAAAATTACCTGCCATTCTGCTTCTGTGCCCTTTGCTCTGAGAGCTGGTTGCCAACGGGAGGCTGCCTTTCAGCAGGGTGCACATGTCGTTTGTAAAGCACCCTGTGATGCTCCAAGATGAAAAAGCAAAGTATCTAAAAGTAGAACATTCCAGAGGCAAATAGTAGACTCTGGGCTAGGTCTACCATGTTCTGGAAAGGCAAAACTTCACCCTGCTGTAATCAACGTTGATTAAACTTGAAGACAAATTTGAGTTGGGGGGGCGGAGTGTGTGGCAAATAGCACAGCTTTGAAGTCTGGTATCTAGCCAAGATCATCCAAACTTTCACTTCTCATTATCTATGGAACCTTCTGTTCTCAGTTTTCCAGACAGCTGTCCTAAAATGGGGAAGAAGGTTTCCTTGCTTGAGACTGCTTTAAGCAAAACAAGATTATGATCTGATGTGTAAGGAATTTTCTTTAGTTCAGTCCTAGCCTATCATTACAACAAACATACTGTTACTGCTATTTTGGGTTAGGCTTCCATAAACTGCTGCCAAATGGAATCTGGATGAGGGTTTCAGTAGACCCTCCTCTTCCAGGAAGACCACAAGGTGGTGGTGATGGAACTTGTCCCTAAACTAGGGGTTTCTATCACATTTTGCTTATGGTCCATCATTTTGATTTTTAAGAACTAGCAAACTGAGGCTGGATCTACACTGACAGCGGCAAATTCGCCGCCGTCACATCAATTTGCTCTGGATCGACTGAGCGGTCTGTATAGACGTGCTCAGTTGAACCAGCAAGCGACGCAGGAAAACCACCCCTGTAAGTGGAGTAGCGCTGCATTGAAGGAAGCGCTGTTCCCTTTGATGCAGCACAGTATGGACGCTACACAGAGGAGACGCTGCAAAGTCGACAGGAGATACGAAAGTGATGTACGTCACTTGCATATCTGCTGTCGACTGCCACCGAATCGCCAAGGTAAGCGTAGACTTAGACATTGATCTTAAGACTAGACAAAACGTAAATGCAGGTTAACACACTGGAATATTACTGTGGCTGTTTGCCATCTGATTTCCCCCTCTGCAGGAGTTCTCCACCCCCACCCCCGGGTCTTGCCCACTTTCACTGCTAGGAATGATCCTTGAGACCAAGTGGAGTAAAGTCAGGAAGAGAATATGGATGGGTTGGGCATGTTGGCTTTTGAATCACAAAAAATCACATGACTGGAAACCTGGGGTCTAGACTGGAGTGGGAAATAGGGTGACTACCCATCCAGAATTGGACAGGACAGTCCTGAAATGCAGACTTCAACTTGCGATCCCAGGCTGAATGACTCTGGGACAGCATTTGTCCCAGATTGTTTGTGATGCCACTCCATGCCTGCCCAAGACTGGGGGGCCCCCCCGGGTGTGGTTGGGGGGGGGGGGGGGTGCCCGGCTTTAGCCCACCGCCCCCCCCCCCCTTGCCATGAGGCTCCGTTTCCATCCGAGGCCCTTCCACCCCACCACCACCACCACTACTACCAGGCCAGAAGCTAGATCTGGGCCATAATAAGAATTGCCTAGGGAGCCCAGGCTGCTATGGGAAGCCCCATAGTCCTGGACCCTGCACCTGCCCTGGGTGGCATGCCTTGGGGTGGCAGGGACACAGCCTGGGGACTGCTCATGGGCCCCCCTTTCAGGGCAGGTGTAGGGTTCAGAGCTCCCCAAAGCAGCCTGGGCTCCCTCTGCAGCTCTTTCTGTTGCCTGGTCCTGGCTTCCGACATGGCCAGGGGGTGGGACTTCAGGGGGAAGAAGAGTGAGAAAGGATGGGGCCATGGAGGGGATGAGGCTCCTGCACATATCCCGTTTTGGCCTTGTGAAAAGGTGGTCACCCTACTGGGAAATGATGGAGAATATAAAGGTAATCATTTCAAACTTGGCTGTCTCATGTTCTATACGTAGTGGGTAGGTGCACGTATATTTGCCTTGGTGAAAACTTGAACTTCTTTGGGGTGTCATTTGCATGTGGGAAGCTGTATTGATTGATCGTTAGATGGCTAGGAGTCAGATCTCCTCTGCTTCCAGCTCACTTAGACACCTAGGTTACCACTTACCCTCTGTCCTACGCTTCCTTGACTTTAAAAAATGTTAAAATAGTAAGATAGTGACCTACCTCAGTAGGTGGTTGTGAAGGTTATTGTTTGTAAGGTGCTTTGAGATCATTAGCTGAATGGTATCTTAGCAGTTCAAAGTGTTAATGCCAGTTACTTACACTGTTCTGGATCCATCTGTTCAAATTCATCTGTGTAATGGGAGCACTGCCTTGGGATATCATTGAAGTACTGTTGCGTGAAGAAGTGATGCATAGACGAGTGCACAAACTGAAGTACCTTCCCCACTCCCCCCATTTTATAGTCCTATCTTTCAGGCAGGCAGAGTAAATGAGTAGTTAGGTTCTACGTTCTGAATTTCCAGAGTTCTGCCTTCTTCTGTGAAGAGAGGAGCTCTTAGTTGTAAGCGTTAGTAAACAAGCCGAGAATACAAACTGAGCTTTGTGTACTGCTGTTTGGTCTCTCCCGGGAGCCACCGTCAGGGGATGGGCTCACTGCAGGGAGTAGCTGTTTATGGAGATCTTTAACTGATGAGTTTGCACAATTAAGTTCTTCACTCCAATCCTGTCAACATCTAGCTGGGGGGGGTGAAGCTTACTTTGTCTTAGTTTTAATTTGAAGTTAAAATAAACTTGGTTTGTTTATACTTTCTAGGTGCAGGAGAGTCTGGCAAAAGCACCATTGTGAAGCAGATGAAGTAAGTAGAAGCCCAAACATTGAAATTGCATTTCTGGATCAGATGAAATGAGAAATCAGCGTTGTCCCTCCTGGTTTGGCTCTTATTATGGCTTCTTTTTGTTCCAGGATCATCCATGAGGATGGCTATTCAGAGGAAGAATGCAAACAGTATAAAGTGGTCGTCTACAGCAATACTATCCAGTCCATCATTGCAATAATAAGAGCCATGGGAAGGCTAAAGATAGATTTTGGAGAAGTTGCCAGAGCAGTAAGTATTTCACTCCTTTCCTTTAGCTTGCTTCTTTACTGTTGATCATGTTCATGGAGACCTGAAGCTCAGTCCGTGTGGTGGAAATATTTTTAAACTGCAAGATAGCAGTAATGGAGTATGTCTGATAATCTGTAAAGTATTACTGACACCTTGCCTGGAGTATCTTCTTGCAGATAAAGGAGCCCTTGACAACTTTATGAACTGATTTCTAATAAAAAATACTTGTCTTTGGCTCATGTCACTGCATTTTTAACAAAACGCTGTTACGGATTAATTTAAAGTACTTGGCCGCCTGCATCAGTGTTCAGTAGCATTTCAGGAAGTTATGCCCCTTTTAAATTTTTGATCTAAATCAAATAGTTTTTAATGAGTTTTCACAACTTAAATATGATTAAGAGCATTACAAAGATAACTTTTTGACTTACTCCTTTCCACATCATACAGCTTCCTCCTCTATGCTATCACTAAAATTCCCCGGTCCCTTCTAGCAAACTTTCTGGCATTTCTTCTTTATTCTTTCATGACTTGTGGGTGGGGAAAGCAATGAGGGAAATCCCAGGAGACCCTTGAGAAGGTGGCACAGATACAAAAGAGCAGGTAGTAAATAGCTTAGTTGTGGGTTTAAGCCTCACCCTAGGATCTGTATCCCCATGCACAAGCCTCACCTGAATTCAGTTGGGCTTTCAACCTGGGCTAGCTAGCATGGCTGGGAGTCAGTTTAGAGCCCAGGTTCAGCATTCACTATGGCTGGTATCTGGCCCACTTTGCAGTGATGACCAGGCTAAAGCAGTCAAGTGTTGATAGTCCTCCAGTGCTTTCGCACAATTCCCCTCTGTGTCCAGGACAGACAGTTCCTGCCACAACTTACTGGGAAAGAACAGTACAGCATGTCCATGTACTGCAGCCTAAAGCACCATGGGATATGTCCCCAGCTATCCTAGTGAGAGAGAGAAGAGCGCAGGACCAGTGAAGTCACTTTAACTTGCGTGGGGCTTTGCAGTGAGGTTGCTCGAACCTGGGCCAGGTACCAATCAACTGTAGTGATGTGCTCTTAGAGGTGGCATGTGGGCATTACCCTACAGGCTGGCTGAAACGTGGTGGTTCGTTAACTCCATGCCCTGCCGCGGTGTTCGAAGGCCTGATTTCAGGAGGAAGTAAGCATCCGCAGACATGCTCTTCAAAGTGGGGGACTTGCTGGGCTAGTGAAAAGGTCTTGCAATATTACCTCTTAAGTAGAGTTGACAAAAGTTGCATCATAGGCTGACCTACATTGCGGTTTCTATTTCTCAGTTGCAATTTCCCTATAGAAAAGCGAGAGCCTATATTCAATGTTCTGGCAAGTCTGTCTTGTAATCCAGTTGCAAACAAACAGTGGAATCATAAGCAGTTCTTATCCTTTCTCCCTGGGAAATGTTCCCATTAAGAAAGCGGTCAAGGACTCCTCTGACACTCCTTATAGGGGATGACAGTTCTTCAGAGCTCTAAACCTTTAATCATCCAGTATTCGCTTTTGACACTGGATTTTTCCCTGCTGGGGTATTATGCAGTATGGCCTCTAATAAACTGTAGATTGTAGTTGTAGACAGGAAAAGCTTTAATTCCTTCAATAGCCTGTTGTATAGGACACTAATTTTAAATGCCAACAGCACTTCTGCGATGTGCCATGCACAAAATGTAATGCTGAAGGCTCTCATTGTCTCCACGTACCTTACCAAAACAGTTAAACTTTGCCTGTTAAGTTTGAACTACGATCCTCATCTCAGAAGAGAAGGTTCACAGTTGCTCTAGGAGTGCCATATGCCACTGACGACCACCAGCTCCCTCTGATTAACACATCCTGCTTGCCTGAAACAACTTGCACTTGAGCACCAGAGGAGCAGTTTACGTCTTGCTTGCTCCATGTGCTTCTGGCTGAAGGAGGAATATTGATTTAATAGAGTGGGTAGATGTGGTGGGGAGGGGAATCTAGCCATGCCAGTCAATAATTGCTTCCGGAATCTATCGCTGGTGTCACTGCAGGTATTTATGGCTTAAGGGTTGTCTAAACAGCATTTTAGCTTGTATAGTGTTAACGATGTAGTATTTAACGACTCTTCCTTTTGCCCTCTTCCTGCAGGATGATGCCCGTCAGTTGTTTGTGTTAGCTGGAAGTGCAGAGGAAGGCGTGATGACTCCTGAGCTAGCTGGAGTGATTAAACGATTATGGGTAGATACCGGGGTACAAGCCTGCTTCAGCAGATCAAGAGAGTATCAACTTAATGACTCGGCATCATAGTAAGAGACCTTTACCGATTCTCGAGTTTTGCATAGCGAACGCTCTCCTTGTACTCAAAAAGTACCTTGGGACTGTATTGTGGGGAGAACAATGGGTACTCTAGAGGAGCACGTTGACACTGAAAGGGCAGCCAGAAAGCTTTTAATGGGAGTACCAATCATAATTTAGGAAGTGTTTGCCTAAATTGGGTAAATTGGCAGTATGGGATATAGTGGTACAGGAAGGGATTAGCTCTGAAGTCTTAGTCCTGCCTCAGGTCATCTAGTCCAGTGCCCTGCTCTATCAAGGGCCCTTCCAGTCCTACATTTCTATGATTCCATGCTTTAGCGCAGTAGTTCCCAACCTTGGTACCTTTATTTTGAGGCACACCACCATATGAACTCATGAATATTCATGCCAGTCCAGAACTCAAGTAGTTTTTCAAACAATTCTGTGACACACCTCAGGCCTGATGGCACACCAGTGCCACAGCATGGGAAACACTGCTTTCACTGATCAAAGTAAATCTTGTGATGGAAAGGAAAGGAATTGACTGCCTCCATAATAGAATGTGTTGGTCTTTCCCCTATCACATGTAAAACTTATCTGGATTTCTAATTTCATGAATACATTAACTTGTCTGTTTGCCTTCCCCGGGGAAAAGTAACTCACTACATTTGTAAATGTCAGTGTGGTGAGACAAGTTGTAGCTTATCTGGAAGGTGACTTGAGGTCCCCTCAATCTGAAAGGAAGGGTTAGTATTTCCTGGAAACTAGACTCCTAATTAGGCTATCGAATATTTAATGAACAGCCCTTAACTGCGAGATCCTAAAACCAGTATTGGCAAATCCATTTCCTTGCAGTTCTTCATTTTAGTAACTTTTACCAGGTTTCCTCTAGTGTTTCTCATCCGGTGTAACAATGTTCAGGCAAAACAAGTTGTCTTTTTAGCCAGTGCTGGTAGCTCTTTCCGTCTAGATAGCCTGAGGCTTTTCATTTTGAGACCTTGTTTTCAGTTGCTTACAACTTTGCCAAACTTTAACTGTTTAGGCTTAATTTTCTATGCTGGGTGTCAGGATTTTTTTGGTGACCTTTCGATTGGAAAGCTCTAGTGCCCCCATGCAGGGGTTTGAAATTTGGTGGGGGTGACTTTTGCCATCCCTGAGAGAATCCATCAAACATTGGCAAATTAGAAGACTTTGAAAAATTGCAGCTTGCATGTGCTCATTAGAGGCGCCTTAGATTTTAGCAGCTTAAATTCCCTAAAATTCTGTCCATGCTGAGCAGGAGTCTCCCTTCAATTGCAATTCTAAGCTGCTGGAGAGCATGTCCAGTCCAGATCTGGGCCCTGGAACTTGAAGCAGGGAGACTCTGTCCTGTGCTTTCAATTACCTCCTCTTCGGGGCCAGCGCATCATAGAGGAGGCTGCCTGATTCAAAGGCCAAAGCTGGATTTGGGTGGGGGGGGTAGGATGGCAGAGATGTGGATTGGGACAAAGAGGTGGGGGGCATGGACAGGGAATTGCAGTGGGAAAGACAGATTCCTTGGTGAGGGGATTGAGTCAGTATGTTGCAAGGGGGAAGCTGAGATCAATGAGTAGCTGCGGGGTGGGTGGGGTGGCTTAGAAGTGACTGGAACTGAGAAACAAATAGGACAGGGGGAAGGAGGTGGGGAGGGAGGGGACACTAATCTGATGTGGAGCCAGGCTGCTGGGGTCATCTGGGATTGGCTGGGCAAAGAGACAGGGTCAAGGAGCTGGGTGGGCAATGACTACTTTGAGAGAAAACAAGGAATCTGGGTAGGAAGATATGGGGATCCTTGGAGGCAAGGGGAGACAGTTTGGCTGTGGGGCGGGGAGAGTTGGGATTGGCTTGGGTGAGGAAGAGGACAGAACTAGAGGAGGGGAAAGGAGCAGAAGCGTCTGTGCCCATTGCACATTCTCCTCCAGAGCGTGTATTGGAACACAAGATTCCTGAGTCCCACCATTCATCTATCAGTAAATACCTGGAAACCCTCTAACTGGCAGTGTCCCATCCTGCTCTGGTGCTGGTTGACTTGGAGAATAACAATTTAGTGCAGCTATCAAATGTCAGAGGTCTGTGCAGGATAGATCTAATGGTTCCAACCCCGCTGATGAGCTCTGGGTGTTAATATGATCCCACATGATGGAATTTGGTCATTTTTTAAAAACACTAGGGAATTGCACAGAAAAATTACAAGAAACGAATGCTGAAGTTGCAAAGTTAATCACCCAAAAGTTGGGAAATGCCCAAATTAAGCACTTCCTCCACCTACACTGGGCTACAAGCTCCCATCTGGTCTCCCCCTGGCTTTCCTCAGTGCGGAAAGGAGGACATGCCTTCTCTTCATTTCCCCCTATTGCAGGAATCGATCTCCCTCCTCTTCAGCTCTTCTCACTTGAGCTGTCTCAGCCCTTTGCAGGGATTTCCTGACCCCTTCCCAGCTCATGGCCCACATTCAGTTTGATGCAATGGAGTCTTTGAGAAGGAAAACTTAATAAATAAAATCTGCTCTTCCCTTTGGGGATTCTGGAAGTCATGTGCGTCCATTTCCACTTTCACCTAACCACACCGCCTCCCTAACTTCAGCTAAGCGCAGCGGGGAAGGCACAGCTGATCTCTGCATCGAAGCAATTCATTTTCCTATTTCAATGCCTGACACGTTGGAACTTTGTCTAGTGGCTCTTTTCCCTGAATGCTATCTTCTGTTCAGAAAGGACTGGCTACTGAGGACCATGTAAGAAGCGATGAATGGGTGTTCTTTGGTTGTAAGAGTAACTCTAACTAAAATAATATCTAGACTCTTGTGAAGGAGTGCTTCCAGCCAGACATTGGAAGGCTTCTGTACCTCCCTGGTTCTCGTATCTTATGAGTGTTGGCCCTTTGGTAAGGCCTTCCAGAAAGCTTGTAGTTCTGTGGTCCCATATACAGTGTGGAGTCAGAAGGCAATTTTCTGTGTTCTCTGCTTTTCCCTAGAGGCATGTTAGTGACAACTGTTCCCTTAGCTCAGGTTGTGACTACCCAGCATCCTACAGCCTCTTCCATAATAAATGCTTTGTCTTAATCTTTTCGAGCTTTTAGCTGCTTGTTTGGCCTTGTGACAGTTCTTCCCAGTGGTTAAAGGAAACATGACTACATTGCTAGGCAAATACCACCCCCGGTGCTCTTGTGAACGTGTGGAGGAGGGAAAAATCTACTGTAGCCACCAGCTGAATTCTGTCCAACTCATTGACGTCTCCTGCCAAAATCTGCCTGTCTCTTGAGCGGCACTGTGAGAGATCAATGTTGTCCTTTGTACCTCAAGGTTCCTCCTGAGTTTTGGATTCAGAGTAACCTGAAGCTTCCAGATTTTGATTTCAGATTGGAGCTTTGTGGACATGCAAGCGTCGAGAAACTGCCCCAAAACTAGTATAGCTTCTCCTGGGAAGCCTCAGTGGTGAGCCAGGTTCTGGGTTTTGTTTTTTTTATAAAACTCCCCCCCCCCCCCCCCCCCGATGGCTGAAAGCTTAATTTTAGGATTTTAGGACTTGCATCTTTTTCATGCCCACTCTGTCAGAGTATAGTTGGAGCCTAAAAACAAGCTTCCTCCACAAGTGAGACTGTGGGGTAGGGAGCAAATGTTTGTGTCAAAAACAGTGAGACAATTTTATCTAAGAAGGTGAGGGGAAAGCCCTGAATGCTCACTGCAGAAAGGGAGTGTTGTTAAACCACGTGGAAATATATAAAATGACTTTCATATCAGGGTCAACACAGCTGTTCATTGAGTGGTGGATGCATTTGATTAGTTCATATCTTAACTTTTACCAGTATGGGGTGGGAAAACTGGATTATTAATATGAAATCTTCAGGTGCTGGCTCTGCATCTTCTTGCACTTTCTCTCCTTGCATTTCTACTTTTTCTACACAATAGTGCTATACAGAAATTGTGTGCGCACAGTTCTAGCAGGAGTTTGTAACTCACTAGGGTTCTGCAACTTCCCTCTGTAGAAAGCACTTCTTTGCAGGACAGTGCTGTAGGGGTGTGGCTGCTGCCACGTCCCACAGAGCAAACCACATCTGTCAAGTCATGGGCAGCTGATGACACGTCAGGAAATGTGGTGAGAGAGCTTGTCACAGATCCACGTCTACGTGCATTTGGGGAAAACTGAAGAGAGAAGGCTTACTTCCTGGGGCCAGGAGGTTCCTTTTGATGCTTCCAGTGTTCTGATCATTTTAAAATGCATTTCTGCAGACCATGGAGGTTCAGGTGGGCATTGGCCTGCAGCATTGTCCATTTTCTCCTTTTCGAGTGACCTGCTTAAGCTCTTTCATGGACTCTTACTATAGTGTTGCAGATTCTCTCTTCAATCAGTTGGACAAAATTTGTTTGATCATTGTAGGAGTCACACAGCAAATGCTAATGGAAACAAGATGCATCAGACATTTGGTGGTAGACATTGCCTGAATTTATTTAACTCCTCCATCTGCTGTAGAAAGAGCAAATGAGAGAACTTAAACCAGTTTCTCTTCCAACAGGTCTTGTGCTGAAACCTGACAATGTAGCAAGCAGATTAAGAGTGTGCTAATGGAGGAAGCAGAGCATCTGTTTAAATAATTCACTAGCTAGTCACGTGCTTGTCATCAAAGCCAAGCTATTATAGTTGCCAGCTCTCGAGGTAGCACTTGCATTCTTCTACCAACAGGATGCAGCTTGTTTAAAGTTGAATACTTATTGCTGGTGCTGACACTTAATTCAGTGGGCTTTGCTGCTAAATCAGCTGTGGTCTGGTGTGTGTGGCTAGAGCAGTTATGTTGTCCTGTGGTGTGAGGCCAAATGGACTAGAAATCCCCAGGATCTTTATTTCCTAGCAGAAACACCCTTTTATCAGAAGTCTAGTAAAGGTAATGCCACCTACACCAAATGCAGCTATATAGTTGTTCCAAAGTCTCAAAAATTTGCTAGGACACAGCATAGGGCAGGGGTTCTCAACCTTCTTTCCGAGGCCACACAACATGCTATAAAAACTCCATGGCCTGGGGTGGGGAGTGTCTCAAGCCGTGGGGGGGGAGAAGGGGCTCAAGGCTTCTGCCCCACAGGGCTCTGAGCTGGTGAGCGGCCCTGCTTGGCAGACCCCCTGAAATGGTCTCTGGTTGAGAACCACTAGAATAGGGTGTCTGGTAGAAGGCTGAGAATGTTACTCTTTGAACAGGTTGGAAACTTGTCTGTTACGTGTTGAGTGGAAAGGAGGACTGGGTAAAATGAAACCTTGACAAACGAACCATTTTGGGGAGGTGTCCAACCAGGAAATGTACCCACCAATAGTCAACAACCTGGCAGGGCTAAAAGTGGGGGCAAAGGCTAAAGCCTTCCAGTTCAAAACACGCAGTTGTTATGGATAACTCTCAGGCTGCCAAATATAGAGGAGCTTGGGGTTAACACTTCCTTTGAAATGGATGAAAGGCAGGAGCAGGCTTTGTGGATCCAGACTAGAAGATATGGCCCCATTACATGCTTGGAGCTCAGCTCTAAAGGGGACACTTGTATGAAGCTGGAGTTGAAGGTGGTTTCCATGGGCACACTGCTCCAGAGTGGCTGTGATGCTGTGGAAAAGGAAGGACTTCTCCCAACAGCCTCTGTGAAATTCAAGTGCATAGCCCAGCAGTTTGGGCTGGGTGCTTGAGCAAAGAGTTGGGCCTTGGACACTTCATGATGCTGGTTTCAGGGGGCCTGCAAGCACAGGAAGGCAACAGTGCATCAGGTCACATGATGAGTATTTTTGCACCATGAAAGCTAGAAATGGAGAATTTGTTCACCAGACATTCGTGGGTAAAGGTCCCCCAGTTGTCAGGGAAAGTTTCCTGCTTGCTGTTCCCTGAGTGCATGACTGGATTTGTCATGCTTCAACTAGAGCTATGAATGTGACTTACTGTCCTGCCACTTTCTGTTGTGTGCCTTTCTCCCTTTAGAGTGGAGCAGAAACCTTGGCTTTAGTCACTTCTCTTCTGGTACGTTGGTGTTTAAAGTTTTTGGGGCCCTCCATGTGAATTTCCTCAGCAAAGGGTATTCATTACATAGGGAATTCTATGATCAGTGTTTCTGCACGGCAGTCTCTTTCCCACTCTTATTCTAAAGCAAGTTTGTGTTTATGGCTTGCTGAGATAGCATCGGTCAATAACAGATAGTAAAGATACATTAGCCATGTGCTGTTCTAGCCCATAGGAAAGCCTAGGGCAGAGGTGTATATGTATGTTGGAGGTCTGTGCTAGGCTAACAGAACGAATGCACTTCACCATGACTTTCTTCTGCAGTTCATAAAATATTCATAGCAAGGAAGCAGACTAAAAAAAGCATGTCTTGGATTGTCTCTTTGGTCTAGTTACCTAAATGACTTGGATAGAATATCCCAGCAGACCTACATTCCAACTCAGCAAGATGTTCTGCGGACCAGGGTGAAGACTACCGGCATCGTGGAAACTCACTTCACCTTCAAGGACTTGTACTTCAAGTGAGTATGGCGCGGGCTGCTGCGGGATGTCATTCGTCCCTGCAGATTGCACTGCTTTCTTCTGCTGAGTGCTCTGGGGCTTGGTGACGGTGTGTACCCCCTTTTTCCCTTTGGCATATGTTGTGGGGCCTGATTCTTATTCAGTTGTTTCAAGTAAAGTATGAATCTGTCCCCTTGTTAGTTTTTCTGCTCTTACGGGAGTTGCTCACTGAGGGGGGTGGGACCAGTCTGCTTTTATTTACTTTCTTTTGTTCTTTTCAGCAGCTTTTATGTTGGAATCGCAAACACAGGTACTGAACGCTTGTTCACAGGATCAAAAAGTACTAAAAGGACACTGTGGGCTACTGGTTTTTGTTTGAATTTAACCCCTTCCTTAGATAAGAGCCCTATACCCTTGGTTAGCCTGTCATTTGCAGTGCATTGTTTTCCTATGTTGCTAAGGGAGACGTAATTAATTTGGCTCTGACTGGATCGCATGGCATTGTTAGCAGAACTCTTGATACAATAGTGCTGACTAACCACTGCTGCAAAGCAGCAGGGGGCATGCACAAGTGTTGGCAATAACTGGCTGCCTTTGTTGTGCAACAATGCAGGGGCTGGGACTTGTCCTCTATTGTATAACAAGTAAAGCTTTTTGAAGTGGCTCAATACTGCACCTAGTCCTGACAGGGTCCCTTTAAGTATGATGAATCAGAGTTCTTTCTTTATCCTCCACATAAACTATTGGAGGAGCGGGTTAGCACAGGTTCCTTACTCTTCTAGCCAATCTGCTTTGGATTCTGAGCGTCTTCAGTGACGCACAAACTAGAATCCTGTGTGGTGGATGTTAGTGCTGAGTAACATTGTCAGAGGAAACTGCTGTTTGTATTATGGGCCAGGTTCTCTTCCTTGTCTGGAATGCTGTTATCAAGTCTTAGTTACATGAGACCTTTAAATAAGGATTATTTTGCCAGCTATGATTTTTATCCTTAAACCAGGTTTGAAAGGGACATAACAAAAATCTAAACACGTGTGTATAAAATCTGACTCCTCTGCATGCTTCCTGGGGTGGGGGGCATAGTGGCAGCTCAGGTTCTGAGCTGCCTAACCTGTGACTTGTTTAACAGAGAATGCCTGTGCATTTTGCATTAGAGCTAGTTTTATAGCCACCAGTTAGCTCAGGGGAAACTTGTCGTCCATCATGATGTACTAGGATTAACATCGCTGTGCTGCGCGGTGCTCTTCTTTTTAAAAAAAACAAAAAAACCAAAAAAAACCCACACACCACTTGTTTCTGGTGCGTGGGAAACTGAGCTCAACGTATTAGACACATTAATTTTAGCCATTTCTGTGTATGGGGAAGATGGATGGGAACTTTCCCAACAAGGCTGTCTGTTGTACAATAGATAACAGATGTTGTCTAAGACACTGCAGCCCTTGCCCAACCTCCTTTTGTGGCATACAGTCATGACTACCCTTCTGTATCCATGTGGATGAGAAATAAATCTGAGTAGGTACATGATGAGGGGACCAGGTCCCAGCCAAGATTTGGCTAAGAGACCATTTCAAATCACATGGGTTTAGATAGAGTGTTCTATTGCTAAATAGTTTTTTAATTTTAGATCAATAATCCTGAGCATTCATACCTCCCTTTAGGAAACTGACTTATACAGGGCTAACAAGACTTGCTTAGACTTAAATGGGCATCCATAGAAACCGAGACACAAAGCATCTCGTTTCAAAGGGACATGTTTGCTTAGGGAAATGCTTAAATAGATTTTAAACATGAAGCAACAGTCTTCTCCCTCGCAACCTACTGTATCTTCCTTTCATCCTGCAGTGAAGTCAGTGTTGAATCTGGGACTCCACTGCCCTGCTGGGCTGAGGTGTTCTATGGACATGACTCTGAATTCAGGATCAGTTAGGAGAAGTGGGGTTGAGAGGCACTGTTCCTTTTTTCAAATATTTTTGCGATAACAGCAAAGATAATAGAGAATTTTACAGACTAAATAAATAACCTGTATCGTTATACAAAATTCTCTCTCCTAGTGTGTTCTACTGGGACAACTTGTCTTAAATAAAAGCATGGAATTGCTCAGCCACAGTTCTGGCCCTTTTGGCCAGAATCATTAAACTGTATTTCTTTTGGCACGCAGTGAATAATTCCTCCATTTGTCTGACTGCCTGTTTGCGCTGATGATTGTCAACTTTGATTTTAGTTTTGTACCTCTTGGATATTGACGTATATCTGACCTGATTCAATTAATGATCGCGGCCAGTCGGAAACCAGCAGGAAATACTGCCTCTCTTCAGAATGCTTTGGAGAGCAGGGCATTGTAACTTTCCAAGAAACTTGCAGATCTTTCGTTATAGCCAGAAATCTTCTAGCAAAATTTAGAATTTTTTGCCCCAAACCTTCAAACTCTAGTAACACCTTAACTATATACTGAACAGCTTCAACACCAACTTCTTAAAAGTTCTGTTAGTCTCCAAGTTGTAGTTTCAGATCATGTTACCTCAGAGAACCGCCTGCCAGGCAAAGGTAATTGGAAGAACTGACGTATGCAGAGCGGGTGCTTTGTGTCCAGTGAAGCAAATGAGATACTGCTACAGGGAATGTGAGAGTCACAAACAAGGAAGAGTGCCAAGGTGAAGCAGCAGGCTCCATTCATTCCACCCAGATTACTGTTGCAAACAAGCCTTTTGAGGATTATTTCCCACTAGGAGGCCTAGAAATATCATATTTTAAATTTAAAATTTGAGTTCATTAGAAAAAAATAAAAATCCCCTAATCTGGAGGATTTGGGTTTCTTCTGACCTTATGGCTGGAAAGACTTTGTATCTCTCTCAATTTCCCTTGCAATCTGCTTGCTGCAAGTACTTTAAGAAATTTCTTAATCGTCTCCATTTAATGCAATTAGGAAGGTGAGTGCCACATGGCATCTGTGCCACTTTTCTTTCCCCCTTCCAGGATGTTTGATGTCGGTGGCCAGCGCTCAGAACGAAAGAAATGGATCCACTGCTTTGAAGGTGTGACAGCGATCATCTTTTGTGTAGCCCTCAGCGATTATGACCTTGTCCTTGCAGAAGATGAAGAAATGGTATGTCACTGTGTAGTTACTACCACCTGGCTGGATTGAGGTGGAAGTTAGCTTCAAGCTGCCAGACAGGCTTTAAAGTCCCTTAAATCTGGATTCAACCATAATTTGTTCTGTGCTGGTGCTGTGTTTGAGATGGTGTTAGGAAGCAATCTCTTCCCTAAGTGGTCTGGCAATAACACTGTGTAAGAAATAAGCTTTTTCTCAAGAGCAGCCTCTAACCTCTAGCTCCACAAGAGCACACGATAACGAACACACTGGGAAGTTGAGATTTTTCTCCTGGATCCATAGGCTGCAGTGACAACCAATACAAATACACACTCTTTGAGGAGCCAGTGCCTCCCTCATGCATCATGGGGAAAGATTGTGGGATGGCGAAATGCTGAGGAAAATTAAGACACCTGGGGACTCAACCTTTTCTGGATGCATTTCTTGTCGGGATCAAGTTCAGTGAGGAGTTATCACTTCCGCTTAACACTAGTAGCTTTGTTCTAAAGCTCATCAAACAAAAATCCCTCCTCCCAGTTTACCACTGGAATGATGCATTGTTCTTTTCATTACTTTTTCAGAACCGAATGCATGAGAGTATGAAACTGTTTGACAGCATTTGTAACAACAAATGGTTTACAGACACGTCAATCATTCTGTTTCTGAACAAGAAAGACCTGTTTGAGGAAAAGATTAGGAGGAGCCCATTAACAATCTGCTATCCAGAGTACACAGGTGAGCTGGGCTAACAGGAATGATTAAATGGAACGAAGGTGCCAGAGCCAAGCAGTTAAAACACCTAGGAAATCACAGCTAACTTAAGCCTCTCTCTTCTTGTTGTTCCCGTCCTCTGAATTTTATCCACAGGGCAAGGGGAGGGCTCTCTTGTGGTGGGCCAGTAAACTTGTAACAGTTAAAGGTGGTCGGAGTGAAAAGGGCTAGCCCATCTGGGCTTGGTCAGCATTGGTTCTGTCTTCTGGTCAGCTCTGGCTCCATGTGGAACTCCTGTCCACATGTTCATATGGCTTGGAGTAGGGCTAGAACAGATGTCTGACCTTTCATGTACTCCCCAAATGTGGGTCCTTTGACGTCCCTCTGCTTGGGGTAAGGATCACTGTGCTTCACCTCAATGGCAGTTGTGCAGAGGCTAGAAAATGTCTAGGTGAATGCTAGAGCATTCATTTGCCTTAGCAACCAAAATCTCCTCCATTCGAATGCCCTTTGCAACCATCTCCATGTTCCAAATGGTATGACCGTAGAATGGTAGACCATTCTCCCTAATCCATCACTCTCTGCCTATTCTTTTAAAGGCCAGATCCACATCTGCCCTCTAGTATGATCATCTTTTGGGCTTATATCTGGTCATACTCCAACTGATGGGGCTTCCATTTGTTGAATCCCCGATTTTTAATTGTCATTCAATCCAGTGTGTGAAGCTGTACTGGTATTGAGTACTAGTGACCATTGACATGAAGGGGCTAGTGGTAAGATTGTAGCTTGCTAAGGTGGATGGTTGCAAGAAGTTTAACTTGTATCCAGCTCTCTTCTACCAGCTGCTGGCTAAAGTAAGGTGTCCTGTTTTCCAGGTTCTAATACATACGAGGAGGCAGCTGCGTACATTCAGTGTCAGTTTGAAGATCTGAACCGAAGAAAAGACACCAAGGAGATCTATACCCACTTCACCTGTGCCACTGACACGAAGAACGTGCAATTTGTGTTTGATGCTGTTACAGACGTCATCATTAAAAACAACCTGAAGGAATGTGGACTCTATTGAGGGAGAACGTGAGAGGAAGGTAAAACTGAGCTATTGAACTGCTCTAGAATTGCACTGACAACTCAATGTGGGCTTTAATATGCTGTCGCTAACACTCGGTGTTCTTCTTTCAGTTTTTAAGACGTGGCGTTTTGAGAACCAGACTTTCTTTGCTGCCTCATGGACAGCTTCAAGCATGAAAAGGACCAGGGGAATGAAAACAGCATGCAAAATTCTTGCATTCCTTAGCACAATCTTCTGTATTAGGGACCTTTTTATTGACATGGGATGTTGAAGTTAAAGATCTCAACATGGATCAATTGTTATGTGATTTGATCATCCAGGCGGCAGTCAGACTGCATAATCTCAAATGTGTACAGCTGTTGTGAAATTGAGCTGCTGGATTGCAGAATTTCAGTATGTAGCTTTCTCTTTTCTTTGATTAACAAGCTACCACTAGTCTGTTTTTAAAGTTTTTGCCATCAAGAAAATATCACTTTTATTTTATTTGCAAATGAATCTTGTTTTAAAAACAAAACAGAAAATCACTTACCTATGCACATGATGTGACCAGATCATGCAGAAAGTATTCCTCTTAGTAGGAACTCTTTGTTTTTAACTCTTGGTATGGTCAGACTTTAATATTTCTGCAACTATTTAAAAGATTCATAGAACTCTTATAACTCTAGCTTCAGCTTCTTTTGATGTGTAATATGTTGCTATCCTGCTCCAAATACCATAAGGCTTTTAAAAGAAGTAATGGAGGTTTCTGCAGCAGGATAACATGTTTTAACTTGTTGTTGGCATCTACCTGGGTTATGCTGACTACCAGATTACTGAGATTCGTACTGGGGTAGTAAGCTTTAAATACAGCTTCTTGGGTGAAGATTTACCTGGGAATGCTTCCATTTGAAGGGACAAATTGCTAAATTCCAAACTGGATGGAGAATATGTGCTGCTACAAAGCTACTAAATCAACCACTTAGATCCTTGTGTGTGTTGTCTCTCCCCTCCCTCCTCCCACCCCTCCCCCCGGTCTAAAGCGGTGGGAAGTTTTGTAAAATGTGCACCTTGTTCTGCATTTTACTGTGGCATTTTCTGTTCAGAGACTCCTAAACTGTGTTGACAGCATGCCTTTACTTTGTAAATGTGGTGCCAAATTCCTGTTTGCCATTTGTTTTTACTGTAGTAATGTTCTTAACCCGTCAGTACATTCCTTTGCTGAAACCATTGCATTGAGACTTTTCCCAATTTGTCATGTGTACAGTTTCAACCTGTTATAGTTGTTGGCAGTATTAAAATGGTGAGTAAACAATTTAGTCTTTTTCTAGTTTATTCTAACCATTTCTGGAAATGTTCTCGCATATTATGTGCTCTGGCCGTATCAGTCTCTTTGCAAAAAAGAGATGTGCGGCTAGCAGCAAATAGATCTCGGCTTAGTCCCACGTAATTCTTAACTACAGGAATTCTACACTTAATGGTTTCTTGTACAGTGTCTTCTGCCGGTGGTTTTGGTTGCATGGGCCCTGATAGAAATCTGCAGACATCCTGTGGTGTTCATCACACATACAGGTGGATCGGAGGTCTCTTGCTCACTCAGTATGTAACGGAAAATATTATGTCCAAAGCCAAACTGTTACAATAGGTAGATGCACACCAGCGTGGAGAACATTAGCCTGGAAATACAGCACCACTACCATGTTAGTGCTTTAAACTCCATGGGGAAGAGCCTCTGTTGGTTTCAGTTCTCATTACCTCATTCTTTTCCTTGCATAACTTCCCCAGCATTAAGTAGTTGTAAATGACTCATTTTGATCTGGAGATCCCCTTCAACTGTCAATGTACATCCAGCACTTTCCTTTTAACTGGACCCATGTAGGCTTATCAGAGATGCCAGAAGTAGCTCGCGCTTTCTTCTTGAAGCGTGAGTGCACGCTGACTCCTCCAGCAACATGGTGCGCCGACATTGTGCTGCTCGAAGGAACTGTTGAAGCTGGAGTAAGGTGCTGAGTTTATAAATGCTGATTTCTCTTTGATATCAATGGGACGAAGAGTGCGCAGCACCTGGCAGCCTCTGACCATTACAGGTGAAGTGGGGTTTGGGGGGGGGGTGGGCTGCCAGGTCAGCAGTGACTGGAAATTCACAGTGTGAACAGACTGGTCACGTGGCTTGACTCTGTGGCCAGTCTGCACGTGGCACTCTTGTTGGCTGCAGTGGAAGGTCTGTGTGTTCATCTGCTACAGGACAAGGGCCTGTCGATAGAACGTAAATAAACGGCTTCTGTTATACAGTGGTTCATCTTTTCACAATCCAAGAACTTATGCTTGGAGGAATCATCCTTTTAAAAACAGCTAACCCAAAAGGAAGACAGCCATCCATTTCATGCACGTTTCTTTATTTTGGTTTTACTACGTTTAATTGAAGCTGTGTAAGTGAGTCTCTGCAGTAAACATTAAGATAAAAGAAACCTTTCTGTCTACAGTAACAGCATAGACGTATTTACAAATGATAAGGAGCAGATACAGCGCTAAATAGCAGGATGAGAATCTTCTCAGGTAACCACTTCCTCTTTGTATCTGACCTCTTCTGTAGGTGACATGTTGGCTAAACCCTAATATATCCAGTGCTCTCTTACAGTCCTGTCCTCTTCTACACTAGGCATCTGTGAGACAGCATGTGCAATAGGCTCAGCAGCCACAGGTACCCAGTGAGCTGGGATCAGTCCTGCTATGCTGTATGGGTGAGCTTGGGGGGTAGAGAGAGGAGAACAAGTCTAGGCTCATCAGCCTTCCAGACTACCTAATATGGAGAGAAAGTTGGATACTAGAAATAGTCAATCGGCTGCTTAAGGCTGTGGGGACAAATTGCACCATTGCAGGGAACTGCAAATGTTAATTTTTTCCAATGGAAGGCTTGAAAATTTTGCGTAATTCTTGGGGCTTATTTACAACTGGTAAATTGGTGAGTCTCTACAACATAAGGAAAGAGGAATTAGTCACAGCTGAGTTAAATTTAACCATTGTCCTCCTTCAGCAATACCTTTCAGTTCGCACCATTTATGGATTATTTTTTGGATGACTTGTGCAAAATATAATTGAGGGGTGGCTTTCTCTAGGATTCCACAGAAGCATTGCTCTTGCCTTTTCCATTTAGGTTTGGAATACATTTTTTACATGCAGGGATGTGGAAGTTGTCGATCATCCATTTGGTGTACCAATGACTACTCGCTCTTTGGTTCCAGATCACATTGGATCTCTTGTAAGCAGCAGTTTTAAAGCGCATGCAGACTGCAGAGAAACTTAATTTCCTCATTTAAAAAAAAAGACAGCTGGGTTGCAGACAGCGTAGCCTCGCTGGATGGCTTGTTCTTGGAGGCGTGCAGCTTGTGTGCTGGGCAGGTCTTAGAGTGGGTTCCAAGTAATTTTTGCTTAGTTCTCTGGCTGTGTTCAGCAGAACATTGATGCTAAATGGAAGTTTTCTTGTGGGAGGTGGCATGGGAGAGAGAAAAGGGAGTTAAATACTTTAAAATTGGGAGGACATTTTGAGAGAATTAAATCCAATGCACAAATGCCTGTAGAAGATTCTGATTTATGCCAAACCCAGAGCTGTGTAAACATGCTTGGGTTTAAATGAGAATCTGACTCCAACAGTAGCAATCACAATGTGAAAACACAACAGTGGCAGTAAAGTTTACAACGGTTACTAGAAGAGCTGCTTTCTTTGGTACTTGTAACCCCAATACAGTGCTAAACCTTCCAAGTGACTGTCATTTTCCTTTATGCTTAAAGTAGGAGTTCCCTAGTTCAGAGACTGCTGTGCGCTCTGATTGGAAAGTTTTGTTTGCTGCGAACAATGCAGAGGTGAAATCAGTTTGGCTTTTTCCTCTCCATCCTGCTGCAAGCTGCTTTGTGCCTGCAGAGAAGCTGGCTGGCTGCCTTTAATTTCCCTGCTTTTCTTACTCATGGAGAGTGAAAGCTTCAAGATTGCTCATTTTGCTCTCCGGGAAACAAACTATTGGACGATGCTGGCTGGATGTTGTTTTGGCAGTGGGGGGTAGGCAGAGAATATTTCAGAGCTTCTCCGGGCAGTCAGTGCAACCGTATATCATACACTGAAAATAACATGTTGGCTGGCTAAGAGAGTATCTACAGCAGAACACCATGCATTACTCTTGTGCCCTAACCACATTAGCACTCTACTCGGCTAGCTTCTGTGTCAAGGCTAGTGCTACCAGGGTTCTGCAACAGGTTCCCTGAGCAACAATGTTTATGGACCAGGTTATAAGACTGCTGCAGAATAGCAAGGGTACTCTGTGGTGACAGTGTGATGCCCTGACTGTAATATGGTTTGAACTTGCCTGAGTGCATGGGACCCCATCTGTATGACAATAGGCACTGCATCTCCACAGTGAACTGTTTTGTAATATACTGCCTCAAAATGATAAACTTTCCTACCCAAATGGAGCCTCTAGCCCACTGCGGCATACCAGATTCAGCTCAAAACCCTTAGATGTGCTGAGGAGGGAAATCAACCACTGCTGGGACTGGTGCTCGCAACTGCCCTGCTGTTCCCATACTATGAAGTAAGAGGAGGATCCTGCCAAGATGGGAGGGATGTCCCCGTATGGAAAAGGTTGAGAACCAGTGGTTTAATGGTATATTGCTGCTTACAAGGACAAAAAAAGCCAAGCTTTCCAGAGACCCCGGTGTGCTATCAGTGAAAAGTCAGATAGCTGTATCCCTCCCCTCACAGTGCATGTTCAACAGCAAGCCTTTTAGTTCTCTGCTTGAAGCTATGGTACCTGGAAAAGTTGGAGTTCTAGAAGAGACCGCAGTCCTTGAGGTTCTCTTTGATGATGACATCCGTGACTGCGTCGAACACGAATTTGACATTCTGCGTGTCTGTGGCACAGGTCATATGACTGTAGATTTCTTTCACGTCTTTTCGCATGTTGAGATCAAGGAACTGATTCTTGATGTAAGCGCCTGCATCTTCAAATGTGTTGGGACCTGTTAGGAGGTAAGGAAAAAGCTCTGCTGATAAGAGCTGGTTAGGAAGACCGCACTAATTAACTCCTCAAAGCCCATTGTGATTACACGAGGATCTATGGCCAGCAGAGGAAATGTGACTCTGCCATGTTGTCTTGAGAGAATTAAATGCACAGTGAAGAACAGGACTGGAGTGACAGCCCAGGGCTATGTCATGCGATTTCTGTGTGAAAGGTAAAGAGCGAGCAGAAGTTGCCTTGGTTCAACCTTGAGTCAGAAAGTAGTTTGTTCTCCGTGCCTCTTTGTTCCTACCAAATCATCCACAGGTGGTGGGTAATATTGATTACAAATCCTATTCTTTTCCTAGCAGCAGAGGCCTAGTTTGATCCTAATGAGACTTTTACCAGGAGAACCATTTTCTATCCATTCATGTGTTGTGAGCTACTCATTTCTTCCCACCCATTACTGGATGGGAGCTTTTGTACCTCCAGTTTGGTGTGTTTTTTGTTTTTTTTAAACCAACTCACCATCATAATCTGGGAAGCAAATGCTGAGGTGGACTTTCTTGATCTTTTCCTCAAAGAGATCCTTCTTGTTGAGGAACAGAATAATGGAGGTAGCAGCAAAGAACTTGTGGTTGCATATACTGTTGAACAGATGCAGGGACTCGTGCATGCGGTTCTGAAGAGACAAAAAGACCACATCGCTATTAATGAAATTTCAGTGGTGGGTGTGTTCTAAAGACGCTGCTTGTTCTGGTTTCAGAAAGCAGGGGCGGATCCTTGCTTGGTCAAACATATACTGAAAGTTCTCCCCCACTCAAGTTTCTGTGGCTTATTAACATGGGTGAGTCCCAACTCCTACTCAGCCTTGTTCCTCAAACAGACTAAGGCTCTAAGGAGCTGTTACCTGAGCTGCAGCTGATTGTATTTGCTTTCTGATCTCTACAGGATCAGTTTTGCAGCTGTAAAGGTGAGAAGGCAGCCCTTTCTAACATGCTCCTGCTTCCGTTACAATGGTGAAGCCTTTGCTGGTCATAAAGCAGTGATGTTTCCTGTTCGTCTAGTCCAGATGAGAATGCTAAGGCTAGCCCGAAGGTTTAAACCGACTGGATTTAAAAACAAAACCAAGCACCCCTCCATGATGGCTCATCTCCTTTAAGTCCTTTGTTGCGATTTCAGCAGGGCTCCAATTTCCAACTGATGCCACAACTGAAAAAGTACAAGGGGGCCCACCTAACAACTACACGCTTTTTAGAGCGGAGACTGGTCTGTGGCCAGTGCCCAGCACATTGGCACCCTGATCCATCACGAGGCCCTCGATGTTACCATAATACCACTGATCAAGCCCGCTCGAGGCACACGAGCAGTGCCCACTGAACACATTGAGGAGAGATTTATTGCTGAACTTAAAGTACTCCTGGCAAAAGCACAGAACTCAATCCAGCAGTTGGGAACCGATCACCTGCATTCCACCAAGTTCATTTACCTTTGTCTTTCGCAGACACTCCTGCTCTTCTGCTGTAATCAGGCCGCCTTGTTGCAAAACAGAAGCTTATGGGGTGGTTTCTATGGGAGAATATTTATCGAAATGGCCAACGATCTGAAAGTCTTGAGCTGCTTGCTTAGGACTGTTAGAGGATTCTTTTTACCTTGAGAATCCTCACGTTCCTGCTCCTAGAAGCCAGCTAGTTCTGTATCCCTGCTGCTTTCCCTGGCTGTACCGTAGGCACCTGGCTGGTTTTATGGCTTGTCAGCAGCAGCTGCCAGGAAGAGTCCAGAATAAAGGACTCCTTTCACTCTGTACCCTCCGCTTCTAATGTCAGATTCCTAATTGCTGCAAGGTGGGATTGATGTGCAGGAAAAAAATCAGACTGGAGAAGCCACTGCCTAAATAACTGAGCTGAGACTCCTTGACTAAAATCATGGCTAATTCCTGGAATGGTGTGGGATATGGCAGTGAGTATGTGCTCGCTCTATCTAATGAGCTATCACCTATGGTCTTTCTCTGGTGACTGCTGCAAGAGTTCAGATGCTTTAGGATGGGTAAGCCTTTCAGAAATCACCCTACCTTCCCTCACTGCTCACTAAAGTACCCGCCCCAAAGCAAGATCGTTCACTTGTCCTCTGATTTTTGCAAGCCAACAATACTAGGAAGATCTTCCTTCAAGGCTAGTTACACGCTGGCCCAGATCTCTGCTGTGGGACTATTACAATCCTCCAACTCTACCCCTGTAGTAGAATGAGTACCTCCCAAACAAGAATAGATCTTACATTCACAATATAACTGGAGGCAGAGAAATCCTATCTGTCTTGTACAGAAGGGGACTTGAGGCACAGGGTAGATTAAGTGACTTGCCCATGGTTACACAAACTTGGAGGTGACAACTGAACCCAGATTTCCAGACCCCAGTCCGTGCCTTATCCACTAAACCTTTCTTCCTCCTTTCTCTCCTTCCTGCTACCAAAGGCTTGAATGTGCTGTGTGTCTCTCTCATGCTCCTTGCCTGTCTATAGAGGTAGCAGCGTTAAGGCCTTTTTCAACATCTCATGAAAGTCTATAGTGCTGCCCCCTGGCTTGTCCCTTCTGCTACGGAGAAGAGAGGGAATTATTAGAATCATAGCAGATGAGGGTTGGAAGGGACCTTAGGATGAACATTCCACCACTTTCCTATTCTTAGGAATTGTTCTTTCTCCTCTCCCCTCCCCCTCCTGGCCATAGTCTCTTGTCTTAGAAGAGAGCCAACTCTCCACAAATAGTAGAGCATGTTCTTTGATTTGCAGATCTCCTTCAAAGCCATTTATTTTGATAAGCTGTGTGAATTCATCCTGTGAGAGGAAGAGAAGCAGGAGGCCTGCTGCAGTGTTAATGAGCTGGCTTCCCTTAGAGGGCTGCTGATAGCAGGGTGAAAATACCCGGATGCATCTTGTTACTGTTCTCTGCCTTATCAGCTCTCTCTGCTCTTTGCCCTCTGTGTGTTGCCTGAAGGAGAGGCTGAGAGCCCCTGCGGAGCTAGCGCCTTGGCTACCTAGGGACATCAGAAACATTTCCCACACTCTGTGCTGCTCTGATTTCCTTTTGATGCTATAGGCCGCAGGTTTAATATAAATGAGGGGAAGAACTTTTTCACAAAACTAACCTATGGAACTCATTGCCTTGGGATGTGGTGATGGTCAAACATATATCTGGGTTCAAAAAAGAACTCGAGAAGTCCATCAATGGCTATTAACCAAGATGGTCAAGGGATGCAACCCCATGCTGTGGGTGTCCTAAACCTCTGATTGCCAGTCGGGAAAGAAAGGTGTGGATCTCCCCAACTGCCTTGTTATGATCACTCCCCCTTAAACTCTGGCACTGGCCCCTGAAAACAGGATACTGAGCTAGATGGCCCACTGCTCTGACCCAGTCTGGCCATTCTTATGTTCTTGTAATAAAGGCTCCATGCTAGCTAGCACCAGGGCTCAACTCTTCTTCAATTTACACACACAGAAGTCCTGTTGAACTTAGTGGAAGTTCCACCTGTGCTGATGGGGACCCTACTGACCTGCTAGTGTTTCCCCACCTCAAATCTAGTGGGTCATAGCTGGGTTCTGAAGGGTAAGGGGACTGCTTGGGTGCCACAGCTTTGTCTTCTGCTAATTCATAGATTCCAAGGCCAGAAGGGACCCGTCTGCTCATCCAGTCTGGAGCCCCCCCCCGGGGGGGGGGGGGCCTGAGAGCTACTCCAAATAATCCCTAGAGCAGATTATCTAGAAACACATTTGATTTTGACTTGAAAAGTGTCAGTGATGATGAATCCACCACGCCCCTTGGTACGTTGTTCCAGTAGTTAATTAGTCTCACTGTTAAAAATGTACACCTTATTTCCAGTCTGAATTTGCTGAGCCATTTCCAGCCACTGGATCATGTAAGGCCATTCTCTGCTAGGTTCAAGAGTTCATTATTCAATATTTGTTCCCCAAGTAGCTATTTACAGACTCTGATTGTCACCCCTTAACCTTCTCTTTGCTAGGCTAAAGAGATTGAGCTCCTTGGGCCATAGGAAAAGTATTATTTTCTAATCCTTTAATCCAGTGGTTCCCAACGTGTGGCCCATGGGCCAAAAGTGGTTCACCACTCCCCTCCCATTGGCTGCATAGGGAGCCACTGTCTAAGGACCCAGGCAAAGCACATTGCCACGGGGCTAAGATGGGTGCAGGCTCTTTACTGCAACTAAGGGGATGAGAGATCAGCGCTCCCCTTCTCCTGGCTGTTGCAGGGAACATGGCAAAGTGCTCCACCTTGGTTCACAGGTGCTGGGGCCCCTGCTGGAGATGGAGGGAGGAAAAATCAGTGCTCCCCTCCTCCAGTTCCAGCAGAGAGCAAAGCTCTTTGCCTAGGTGCTGGGGTCCCTGCTGGAGCCAGAGAGAGGGAAGATCAGTGCTCCCTTCCTCCAGTTCCAGCAGAGGAATGTGCTTTGCCTGGGTCCCTAGGTGCTGGGGTCTCTGCTCGAGCTGGAGGGAGGGAAGCACTGATCTCCCATCCCCCTGGTTGCAGAAAGGAGCCACTGCCTAACGATCCAGGTGGAGCACATGAAGCTACAGGACAGGTGTGATTTCCATGCTGCAGCCAGGGGGATGGGAGATCAGGGTGGAGGCTGCCTCCCTCCTTGCTGAATCCTTCTATCTGGCTGCAATGTGTGTGTGGGGAGCTGCTGATGGAGACTGGTGGCCCTTTAGGATTGTAAAAATATCTGTGGCCCTCAAGCCAAAAAGGTTGAGAACCACTGCTTTGATCATTCCTGTGACTTTTCTGACCCCTCACCGATGTATCAATATCCTCGGGGAAGTGTGAACACCAGAACTGGCCCCCATATTCTAGCACCAGTCACACCTATCCCAAATACAGATGTAAAATAACTTCTCTACTTCTACACCTAATTTTGACTGAAAGATTCAGGGCTAGATCCACAAAGGGATTCAGCCGCCGAACTGCCACTTTATTCCTCCAAGTCCAAAATTTAGATCCTCAAAGCCCCTGTTCAGCTGCTGCTTAACCCTGAGGGTGCCTAAATTCTTAGGAACATAAGCTTCCACTAGTGGGCAAGTGCAAAGCCACTAATTCCGGATGCTGCTGACAGGTGAGGCGAGGTGGACATGCTCGGGGCACATATACCCCCCACAAAATATGTCAGTGCAGGTTCCCCCCTCGGCTCAGTGGTTAGAGCGCTCACCTGGGAGACCTAGGTTTGAATCCCCATCGACTTGGTTCAGAGCAGGGACATGAACTTGAGTTTCCCACCCCTCAGGCTATGGACGATTCTGGGGTGGGGGTCTCAGTTTCTTCTGTTGCAGCTGTTCTTCGTGTGAAAGATTTAAATAGTCACTAGGCCAGACAGAGAGAGACTATAGCCTAGGGGTTAGTGCACTCTCCTGGGAGACCTAGGGTCCAGTCCCTGCTCCAAGGACTATTTAAGTGTTTCATACAAAGTGGAACAGCTTCAGCAGGAGAGTGCGAGAGAAACCTGCCCCAGAGTGCCCAACCAGCGGGGCCCTTTGCTGGGAGGTAGATGACTTGGGTTTCAGTTCCTGCTCCGAATCAGAGAGGGGATTTACAGCTGGGTCTCCCACATCCCAGGTGCATGTTCTAGTTATTGGGGATAGCACCTCCCCATGCCAGAGTTTGGTGCCTAAATCCCTGAGACGATCAGGGACTTGGCATTTCCTATTGGCTGGCTTAGGTGGCTCCCTGCTCAGCTTGCTGGCTTCTTGAATCCCATTGTTACCTCACTCTCCTGATGCATCGTGTAGGGAGCCTGGGTACCTGACTCGGGGCTGAGGGTTCCACGGAGTGGCAGGGCACCTAAAGTTCTGCACTGTAACACTTAGTCTCCAAGACCACCAAATCCGTCACTTAGCCCAGTACGTTGTTCTAACGGTTAAACGTCCTAGCTGCTAAAAACGTGCACCTTGTATCTGGTCTGCATTTGTCTAGCTTCAGCTGCCAACCATTGTATCTTGGTCCGCCTTTGCCTGCTAGATTAAAGATCCTCTGCCACTGGAAATCTCTGTTCAGGAATTGATGGTTTGTGATCAAATCACCTCTTAACCTTCCCTTGGGCAAACTAAATCGATTGCGCTTCCTGAGTTCCGTGCTGTGAAGCAGGTGTGCGTTCTTGCAGCTCACTTCTGAACCCTTTCCGATTTCTCCTCTGAACTCTAAACCTTTGCTGCATGGGTTGCTGGGTCTGAAACCAGCGTGCTGACGTTCTGCAGCAGGAAGGTAGGGCAGAGGAGAACCCTCTGCAGGCTCTCCAATTGCTTTACAAATACGCCATTGAATTCAGCCTCGTGGTAATCTGGAGAGGTCGCCGGTATGAACCCTAATTGACGGACATTGCAGAGTCATTAACAGTCGTCTTTTCAGAGGTACTGAGCACCCGCACCGCCTACTGAAATCAGTGAGAATTGTGGCTACGTGGGACTTCTGAAAAACCGAGGCGTCTGAAGGTCACGCGGAGCTAGGCAGAGCATCCAGCACCCTTGACTCGTGCTTTAACTACAAGCCTGCCTTCCTTCTCCTATTGATTTCTGATGCCCTCTTTAAAGGCAAGCGGTTGGGCAGCCCCCCTGAAATATCCTTAAGGAGCAGACATGAAGGATTAGCCTTAACCCACCACAGGATGTCACTGTGCTACGTGAATTAGTTTTTGCTACCAGCTGTACTGGCTGCAAAGCAGGCATTTATTTTCAGACATGGGTTAAGCTGATGTCAGGCAAGTGCTATCTGGCTTCCTGGACTTGCGTCAGAGCAGCACGCTGTGGCAAGTAAACCCGCGAGCCGACATTCAAGGCTCTTCACAGCTCTGGTGCCTGCCAGCGACTCCCTGCCTTCCAGGCAATACAGGCACTTCATACAGGGCAGGAGCTGGTGCCCACCCCTCCCCTTGCCCCTGTCCGTGGTGGGCTGATGCTGTTTGTTTAAAATCTGGGTGGTGGCTCTCCGATTTCCCCTGGTTTTTTCTCTGAGCGGAGCTGGGTGTTTTTTTTGCTTCCCGAGGCTCTGAAAAAGGGAAGAGCAGCCGCCCAGCTGCACTCTGGTGGCAGAGGCGCAGCTGTCACGGTGCCCTTGGCCACGAGAGAGAACATACCACTTCGTCATCCTCGACCAGCACCATGTCGTAGGCGCTCAGGGCTCCACAGAAGATGATACAAGTCACCCCCTCGAAGCAGTGGATCCACTTTTTGCGCTCCGACCTTTGTCCTCCCACGTCAAACATCCTGGGGAGGAAACACGGCCGCCGTTAGATAGGTTCTCTGGGCGGGAAGAGGCTAAGGCACGGGGGCAGTCCCATCACCCACGGCAGAAACCCAACCGCTGCCGGGCTGGGATGTGGCAGCTGTTCACGTGAGCACGGAGGGCCAGATCCTTCACTGACAGAGCAGTGGCGCCCTGCTGGTTTACACCAGCTGAGAAATGCAGCAGTTTGCGGAGGGCTGTGATGAAGACTCTCAGCCAGCTGAAACAGAATGGCCCTATCCAGACTGGAATCGGGCCGGGATGCCTCAGTCAGGGCTGCTGGTAGGGGCCCCCAAAGGGGAGTGATACCTGTGCATGGGTGCCCACCTGAAGTTGAGATCTTTGACGGAGAACTTGGTCTCTATAATCCCCGTGGTCTTCACTCGAGATCGGAGGACGTCCTGTTCGTTGGGGAGGTATTCGGGGGCCGTGATTCTATCCAGCTGGTTCAGGTAGCTAGGCAGGAATGCAGAGAGCTGTTGGGAGGAGTGTCAGTCCTAAAGGGTAGGGCATATGGCTAGATAGAGTGTGGGGAAGAAGGCCTTGGTTAAGGTGTGATCAGTGAGGCAGCAATCAGATGAGAGGACAGGGGGAAAGCTCATCTCCAGTCAAAGAGATTCCACTAGCCTGAGGGAGAGGAGACGTCCTTCTAGCCTGACGGAAGAGCATGAAAATACCAGTTCCTGGGTCATCGGGGGCAAAGCTTCCCCATAGACGTATTATCTGCAGTGCAGCAGCACCTAGAAGCCCGTCATGGACCATGCCCCCATTGTGCCAGGCGCTGTACAACACAGAGCAAAAGTATGGTCTGCTAGAACCCAAAGAACTGAGGATCGAACTGTATGACAAGAGACAGACCAGACGGAGGCAGACAGACAGGTGGACCCTCCAGCTGTGAGGTGATGGAGCAGCTCCACGAGTGCTGTGGCCTGGAAAGCCTGTAACCGCAAGCTCCAGCATCCACCGTTGTGCTTCCCTCCTGTTGTTGAATAGGATTGTGCAGCCTACTAGGGAGCTGCGTGGCAGGCCGTGGTGTGGGAAGTCAGAGGGTGCCCTTTCCCAGCACACTGGGGTCAGCTGATGGAAACAGTGCTGGGAGTTCCCTGCAACACTCACTGTGATGCACCCACGCTTCTGCTCTGCCCTTGAGAACTGTGTTACAACGAGATGGAGGGACAAATTGCATCAGTTAAGGGTACAGGAGCCAGGCCAGCTTGCTTGATTTGTTGGGTTTAAGCTAGGGATTGTTGCAGCAGAATCTAGTGATGGTCTTTTAAACCCTGGTGGCTTCGAGCCATTTATACAGTCATGGTGGTGCCGAGGGGCAGGCAGCACCGCGGCAGCAGGCAGCGATATTCGAGTGTCAGTTGTTTAGGATCTTTTTGTGTGACTCAGTAGTACTATGAGGGCCAATGGGAATAATCTCATGTTCCCTGTCTCGCCCTAACGATCCAGAGGATTCGCACGGAACCATTCTGGGTGAAATGGAAGTGCAAAGGGCCTCGCTTGTTACACAGTGAATGAAGAGTCCTCTGCATGCCTCTTGATTGAGCCTTATGCTTCAAAGCCATTCTAGTCTATCTTGCTTGTCTTCTAGGGTCCTTCAAAAGGCACGTGTCCCTTCCCTTGTCTGACAAGACCCTCCCTGGAGTCAATACTAAAACTTCCACTGGCTTCAAAGGCAGTAGGTTGGGCCCTTCATCTGGAATTTCTCTTTCCCTTTCCCTTGGCTGCTGGTGAAAAGCTGCCATGCCTGAGGTTTTTTTAATTGGCTGTAGGGGGGGATAGTCATTTCAACTCCAGTGAAGGGGAAGATTCAAGCTACCAAGCCCCAAAGATGGAGGAGGCCTCCGTGTCCTAATAAAAGTCAACCCCCATACCTGGAGGATCTCGCCATCTGGCAGGTGCTTTTCTTAATGACTTACTATGAAGCAGAATCGTTGAGCTGGTATTCAGCTGCTCTGTCAAAACAGGCCTGGACTCCCGCATCTTTCCACAGCTTTTTTATACAGTCCACTAGCTCCGGAGGCATGGTGCCCTCCTCGATGGAATCTGCCAAGTTGCACAGTTGCCGCCCATCATCCTGCGAGAGGCAGAACCGATGAGTGGCTGGGGCTGGAAACGGGCATGAACGGCAGCCCTGCTTTGGGCCTGTCTGTACAAGGTAAGGCTTTGTGTGTGTCCTGGTATTTTTCTCTGGATTTTGGAATGAAAATTCTACCCCCAGCCTGGCTGATTTTTAAGAACAGCTTCCCCAGAGATTGTGGAGAAACGAGCCTGGAATCGTGTCTGGCAGGGCCCTGGAGTGGGGAACTCAAGCTGCTCTCAGAATGTTTTCCTTAACCAGGAGATGGCAACACACGATAGCAATTTAGTGCCTGATGCAATGTGAAACCAGCTCCTTGTTCCTCTGCAAATAATGAAAGGAGCTTGGTCTCTGGACTCTCCTCCTCTGCAGCTCCTCCCTTTCCGATGCTTGGAGGTATTGCCCTTCCCTTCAGAGCTACATCTGGAAACCTCACATGGAAATGAAAACAAATGACTGGCCTCTGCCCACCTAATGGCAGTGACGTCTATTCAAATATTTATCTGCTGATGTAAGGAGCAGCCGGGAGCATTTGGGTTCTAACAGGCGCTAGTAGGAGTGAATGAGACACACCAGGTATGTCTACACTGCAGCTGGGAGCGAGCCTCCCAATCCCAGTAGACAGACGAGCTGGTGTGCTAAAAATAGTTGTGTGGACGTTGCAGCTCAGGGGCAGACTCGGGCTAGCCCCCTGAGTTCAGACCCAACGTCCACACTGCTAGACTTCCCGCACCAGCTTGAGCGAGGCTCATAAGAAACTGCCTGCCCGCTAGTGGCTCAGAAAGAGCAGACTATCTCTCCAACCCAATAGCAGCATCCTGGATTCCCGGCTGCCCTGCACCATCCCCGAGGGCTCCTTTATAGAAATGGAAACTGCATGCACTCGAACAGATGAACACGTGGGGCCCGGTTCACCCTCCGCCTTCCCCTGCCCTGGCTTGCGGAGGCCCGGGGAATAGACAAATGTTCCAGTGGCGGCAGATGCAGTGTACTGACCCCTCGCCCAGGTTCAACGTAATCTATCCCCAGAGTGGACATTGCTCGGATGATAGCCAGGATTGACTGCAGCACGTTGCCATAGATGATGGACTTAAATTCCAGGCACTCTTCTTCCGTGTAGCCATCTTGATGGATAATCCTGCGGGGAGAAGGGAATAAAACATAGGCCCTTAGCAGGAATCTCAGCCTTGCTTTCGCTGCTGGCCCTCTCTCTGCAGTGTAGATACCGGCACCTTGCGATCCAGCCCCAATGAAAGGCAGTGCAGGGACTGAAATGTGACCATCACACTTTGGCCCTAACTTACACCTAGGCTTAAATCAGTGCCTGTCAGTTTCCTGGCATAGATGACATTCCCCCTTGGTGCTGGCTCGGGCAGGCTGGCGGGGGTTGTGTGTGGAGCTAAGAATCCACCCAACTGCATGATATGGGGGTGCAGGGTAGTGATGTGGTGGCATCTGCTAGGAGCATCTGGCAATGTGTCAGCCATGTAGGGAAGAAAGGGAGCTCCTTACGTCCTTGGCTGCTTCTGTGCTGCCGTGTAGCCAGGCTCACAACTGAGCCCATTGATTTGCACAGGTGTCTCGCATCCACGTCCAGATGCAAATGAGAAAACTCCCTCCCTGGTCTTCTTTGAGCCAGCCCATGGTACCAGCTTTGCAAGGAGAGAGGTCTGAGACCCATGGCCCGGCTTAGCTCCTGAGCTCACCACACGTGGCTCTGCCAGTGACAGAACATCGGATTCACAGAGGAAGGTCAAATGGAATGGGACCTTCTGCGACTGGCCTCCACCGACACGTAGCGCTCACTCGCTCCCGGTGCAGCACCAGGATGGTCTCAGTGGTCTCTGCCCCATGGGGCTGATATCAGAGGCCCAGCCCAGCAAGAAGTGACACAGAAAGGGGGCCTGGCTGTTTCCTCCTCCCTTGTGCTTGGAGATTTGCCACCTGCAGCCTGCTTGTTTGGTGTAGCTGGACTCAACATGCCGCCATCCTCCCCCAGTGGCAGCAGCTCATAGGGGACATGCCCGCATTGGGACGTTCCCCAGGGCCCTGTTGCTGAGCTGTGAGATCGGCTGTCCATTTAGACCGATCGCCTTGTCCTGAGAGGTATCTATAGCAGATGCATGAGAGAAATGAAATTTCCCTGCCCACCCTTTGCTCGTTACTGTGCAGGCGCAGGAAGAGACCCCAGCAGCTGATCAGTCTGTGCCTCGAAGTGGCACCGGGCACCTTTCTCTCCTCGCTAGTGAGCGTGACTGCCGATGCTATTTTTATTTCGTTGTTTAAGCCCTTTTTATTCTTGCTGAACTATTTTCTTCTGTGCCAGCCAGCAGGCAGCCGGGCCCAGCAGCAGTGTAGGCATTAATCATGCTACGTTCGTGCCTAGAAGGAAACCTCCCTTGGCTGCGTTCTGGGCAGCTGACCCGCAGCCCTACCGTTGTACTCACTTCATCTGTTTGACGATGGTGCTCTTGCCTGACTCCCCGGCACCTGGAAAAGAGCCAGAGGAAATGTTTGAGGGTCAGCATCCAGACAGAGACACATGCACTTGCAAGGGGACCACAGCTCGGCAGCACTCATCTCTTACAGTGACAGATGCAGTGTAAGGACCCGGATACAGAGCGGCCAGGACACTGCATCAGCCCTACTTTTCACTCCTCTTCCCCATGTGCTTCTCTCTGGCCTTGGCTCCTCAGACAGTTCAGTACTGATGCATTTCTATAGCAGGCTATTAACTGTGGATCAAACAGGCCAGTTGATCCCAGGCCCTGGGCTCCCAAGAAGCTGGGAATGGTCTTGTTTTGCGGGAGTCTTCAAACTGGCTGTCTAGAAACCAGGGATTTATCCTGCTTCTGTGTAAGCAGCGGAAGGACTCTCCTCTTGCTTTGCACTGGTGCTGGGGCGTTGTCTGAACTGAGCCCTGTGAGCTCGGCTTTGGGAAGGGGGAGGTACGCTAAACAGTCAGAGAGCTGGGCTTCCCCAGACGCCACGGTTTGCCAGCACATGCGCAGGAGGCTGTGGGGCAGCGAGTGTCACCCCCAGCTAATCTCAACGTTAAGAAAACCTCACCCTGTGGAAGTTGGGACAAGCGCTTCCAGGCCAAACCTGACTCCCCTCCACCCAGGTTCTAACCATCTTGTGCCCCGTAGGCTCAGGGATGAGGAAAGAACTGGGCACGTGTGGCCTAGAGGCGAGAAAACTGCAGGGGCCCATGATAACAATCTTCAAATAGGTGAAGGTTGGTCCATAGAGGACGGCGATCTATTGCTCTCCATGGCCACTGAGGGTAGGACAAGAACAGAGCAGCTTAGTTTGCTGCCAGAGAGGCTTAGGTTGGATTTTTAGGAATAACTTTCTACCTCTAAGGCAAGTTCAGCACAGGAAGAGGTGGCCTCAAGAGGCTTGTGGAATCTCTGGCCCTGCCTCAGTGCGGGAGGATGGTCTATGACCTGCTGATGTCCCTTCTAGCCTGATATTTCGATGATCAGGGCATCCAGCCACCACTGCTTGGCTGCCCCAACTTTCCTGCCTCAACAAGGCCTCTCAACCTGCTGCCAAGTATTCAAAGCCTTCGCTAACCTCCAGGATAAGCCCCCACAGCAATACCTTCCAGCTTCCGTCAACCTTCCACACCCCCTTGACTAAGCCTGCAACCCCCCTCCCCATTTACCCAACCCTCCTGCCCCACGGCAAGCCTGCTATCAGAGTATTGGGTGCATTGTCGCTGATTCTCTCTGCACTTACTGCCTCACCATCCGCTTCTCTCAGTACGAGGCCTTGCTGGTTTGTTGGATCAGGGGTTATTATATATCCCTGCAGCCAGTGGGGACAGAATAGCTTTCTGAGGCATAGGGAGACCCCCCACATGCCTCGCTCATGCCCCCTTTTTATTCTCCAGAGGCTCCCCATTGGATCCGCTCATTTCTCTGGCCCAGGAAGACTGGAGATACCATGCTCCAGGGACCCTCAGCAGGGCTCAGAGGCTAGCCACTGCAGGGGGCACTCGAGAGCCATGCCTATGGCTGCCATTCCTGCCAAGCTCCCGGCACGAAGGACCTGTCATCGCCATGGGGTCAGGGGACCAAGTTCCGCCATAAGTCCCCCAACTGCGGAATCCTACACAGCAGGACTGGCCCATTTCTGTCCTGCTGGGAGCTGTCATATCACACCCCAGCATGGCCACTGTAGGTGGGACGGGCAAGCCCTGGCGCCCTACAGCAACAGGGTTTGGACTCAACCTGGAGCTGGGATTCCCTGCCCAGTAAAACGGTCTCAGCCCTGGGCACGCCCAGCCCTGAGCTCTGCTCTTCTTAGCCTTTCCCGCCTTGTTCTCGCCTCCTGCCCTTCAGTTCCCAAGCACCGGCCATTGCCTCATCTCGTCATAGTAAGCAGCTTATTCCAAACCAGGAAGCTGCTTAGAATTAGGGCCTAATCGCCCTGATCCCTGCTGTCACCTGGATGAACCTTGCGGCGCAGCTCAGATTCAGGCGTAGGCGTCTCGCTCCTGTAGAGCGAGCTGCAAGCGGCCACGTCGTAATCCGTAACTCCAGGGAGCGTTCTCCCCACAACCCACGAAGCGTGCTCAGGGTGGCTCTGGGATGAGAAGGGCCCTGCTGGCTCTCTTCGCTCCTGGGAGCCAGGGGTGGAGGGGAGGCTGGGTTTCTAGCAGGGGCTTTTGGCCTCAATCTCAGTTCTCCGCTCATGTGTCATCTTTCCTCCTGCTACGCAGCCGCCCTCTGGAGCCAGGGCTTGTTCTGCTGCTTTCACACTCGCATGGTTCTGCTGCAGGCAGGAGACTCGCTCCAGGCACGCGGGGCGAGCATGGGGATTGCGGAGGGTGACTTAAGGCACCCTGAATTGCTTGCCCGGACTGACTCCCCCCGGTGACCAGTTCCTGGGCTGAAATGTTGCAACCAGCCCCAGCTCAAGGAAGGGGGTGGCCCCACAAACCCATGTGCGCATCTAGTCCGAGGTGGCCCAGGCCAGAGACCTCAGCCTGTCATTGCTGCATCGAGCCCATCCCTTCGGTGGGAGCAGGAGCATTTATTTTGGGAAGAGAGGTCTGAGCTTGGTTGCAAGGTTGGTGGTTAATTACCCTCGCTGATTGTGTCACTGTGGGGATAGGTTGGAGGAGCTTTTCCCATGACCTTCCACTGGCCTTGAGCCTTCACCCTTCCATCTGCTTCCTCACCTTCTGCACCCCCAGGTCCCCTCCTCTCTCTTCCCCACAAGCAGTCTCCCCCTCACACCTTCCCCCCTCCAGCCTTCCTGAAGAAGACACTTGGACCCTAGCTGCCCCCATGACCAAGCAGGGGCCCCTCCCAGCTGACTTTACATGCACCCAGACTTGTCATGTTGTAGGATTTGGGTGCCCCAGTCTTCAGCGTGTGCCAGAGCGAGCAGCCATTTCACATGGGAGGCACAGGCACAAAGGCATCCGCGGCTCCAAACTGGAGCTCGAGGATAAGGAGAGGGGAGGGATTTGGTGGGCCGGAGCCTCCGGATCCACCAAGAGCCATCGCAGCTTTAGAAGGACTAAACCATGCGTGCCCTTGGCATCTCTTAGCCGGCTGCCTTGCGTCAGCCGTGCCTGGCTCTCAGGGAGAATGGCCCTGGAATTATGCTGTTTGCCGTACTCCGCTCAGCTTTGAGTGCTCCATAAAAGGGCTGAAATAGCGCCCAGTCCAGGAATGGGATGGCCCCATTCACTCCAGCTTGCACCTCCGAGCGCAGCAGGATTGTGAAGTCCCCAGCTGGCGACTGTGGGCTAGTCTACACTTAAAACTTACAGCAGCCCAGCTGTACCAGTACAGCTGGGCCCCTGTAAGAGCGATGGGTTAGCCATGTTATGTCGACAGGAGTGAGCTGTCCCACCGACCTAATAAAACCACCCAAACAAGCGATGGTAGCTATGTCATCAGGAGAGCATCTCCCACCGCCATAGCACTGTCTGCAAAAGCTCGTAGGCCGGCAGCACGTGTCCCTCAGGAGTGTGTATTTTTTCACACCCTGAGCGACAAAAATTCTGCCTGCATAACTGCTAGTGTAGACAAGGCCCTCAGTAATACAGACTTAGAGCACAGACCATCTGCCACGGGGACATTAGGCTAACCTGAGACTTTTAGGGGCTAAGCGAAATCGGTGTGTTCAGAAATAAAGTCCAGCCCTTTCTATTCACACTGCTAATGGAGAATTGAGGGTTTGCTAACAACAAGCAGTTAACAGACACAATTATCACCCTCTGCTTTCCTCTAGTGCCTCTAGGCCAGAGACCTCAAAACACCTAATCTGTGCTAAGAAGCTGGGGTTTGATTCTGCAACCCCTTACGCGCCCGAGGAGCCTCACGGGCAGACCCATCCCCTGAGCCTCACACACCGTATGCTGGGGTAGGGGGTATTGTCATCTTGGTTTACAGATGGGGAATCGGAGGCTCAAAGTGGAAGGCCGTAGCAGAGCTGGAGCGAGAACCCAGGTGGCCCGAATCTCTGTCCTGCGCATCAGCCGCTAAGCGCTCGTGTGAAGTGAAACAGTAAATATATTTCTGGGTTTGTCTTTTTGGGCCAGAAAAACGACACTCTAATCAATTCCTTCTTCACCCGTGGCCCTTGGGCAATCACCAGATCAACCCACCAGCCCAGCCCCTGCTGATGCGGGAAGACCCAAGTATCTAGTTACCAAATGGTGACACCAGCCGGAGCCTTCCTATTTCTACCCCTCCTTCTGGAAAATTAGAAATAGCTTTTTAATCGCCTGCAGAGGTGCTGCCCCCTTCAGCCAGGCATCTCTCGAGGGTGTTTGTGACCTCTGGGCACATCCGCTCAGCTGAGAAATCTCCGTGTCCCCGCTAATCGCTTCAGTTAGGAAGTCATCAGGTTAATGAGAGCCCATCTGGCGCTGCTTAGAAACAGACCCTCATCTCAGGTGAGAAAAAATGAGAGAAACAAAAAACCAGCGTGACCCCATCTCTGAACCCAGCGGGGACTGGAACAGCTAGACCAAGCCCTCCTGCCTTGATCCTGTCCTCTATTTCATACACCTTCTTCTCTTTCGTCCGTCTCCCATCCCTTGGCCATCAGCAGGTACTGCCATTTTCTAATCCCTTCACATCCACTGATTGTCCTCTGGCCTCACGACAATAACCCCCGTTTCTGGTTTCCTGCCCCACCTCCCCAAGCTTTGCATCACCACATCTCCTCTGAGGGTTACCTTCGACCCATGCTCTGCTCGGCACAGGCTAACCATCCCCCTCCTCGCCTGCGTTGAGCCCAAATCTCCAGTGCCCCTTGTTGGACTGTCCTCCGCAGGCTGCACGTGTAGTACCTGCATGGAGACCCGCGCCCAGGGGTACAGAACCGCCTCCCTGCCCACTGGAGCCACCCCTAGGAGCCCAGCACCCCAGGCAAGCTCCAGCGCTGCCCTGCTGCTCTCTCCCTTACCTAACAGCAGTAGCTTGACTGTCTTCGCCTCCTTGTCTGCATCTTCCTGTAGCTTCTTCTCCAGCTCCTTGGACCTTTTGGCCAGTTCCTTATCTTCAGCGCTCGCTCCGCTCCCCATCTCGGCGTCTTCCTCCTCTAGCTCCTCTAACTCCCCTAGCTCCTCTGTCTCTTCCAGCTCTTCCCCTTGGGTCACTCACCCTTTACGGGGTGGAGAGAGAAAGAGAAAAAAAAATCTAGATCTGTGCCCGGCCTCCCCCCCGCCCGGCGCCAGAGAAGCGTCGCACGCTGCTGCCTGGCTCTGGAGGTCCACCCAGGACGGCTGCTGGCCAGAGACTGCTACGAAGGCAGCATGGGAGCCCTTCACCTTGCCCGTCTCCCTCTCTCTCTGCTCTCTACCTTAATTCCCCATGGATAACCCAATTTCTTTCCTAGGGATTGGGGGCTTTTTATCTCACCATGTGACCTGGGCAATCCAATTATATGAGCCCAAGATGGCAAAGATTAATGCCTGGGAAGCGAGAATGCGGGATAGAAGCTGCAGGTAGGGCGGAGGAGGTCATTATGTAAGGCGTGAAGGGAGAGCTCTCCCCATCCTGCCCACACAGAAGGCTGCAGGGGCTGCGGTGTGTTACTCAGGGGCTCCCAGGCCAGACACATGCAGCTGGAGAGCGCTAGATGAAAAATGTCAGCCCAGGGCCTCCTGGGTACAACCAGCCTTCTCCGTCTGTGGCAACCAGCTCTGGAAGGGGCTGGTTAGCCAGCAGCAGAGGGGGCCAGCCAGACCCTAGCAGCTGGTACCACAGTGATGGGTGCATTAGAAACGCCTAGCCAGTTGGGTATCTAGAAGATTGCACATGTCATAGCATCTGTCAGCTGAAGTCCTTGCACACCACAGGGGCTCCTTGCATCCCTCCATCCCCCCCACAAGCTCCTTGGGTGCCACTTTCCCAGCCCCCTCTATTTCAGGGACTCCCTGCAACTCTTCCCACCCGCTCCCCCCATGCCAGGGGCTTTGTGCACCCCCTCATTCCCCTTTCCTCCCATGTCCTCCATTCCTCACTTTCCCACCATGGTGGGAACTCTGTGTGGCCCCCCATGCCCTCTCCACCATATGCCAGGAGCTCTGTGTGCAGTCCCATGCCCCTTCATTCCCCCATTTTTAGTTCTTTTTCTTTCTAGCTGGGAGATAAATAATTCAAGGTGTCAACATGTTAAATTCTATTGGGAGGAGAGGCAGAGCTGAGCTGGTTAGCGGGAGTTGTGCTGGAAGGTGTTAATGGCAACTTCAGCTGGTTCTTTGATCTATAGGTAATTGTAGAAGTGGCTGAAGCTGCTGGGTCTGCTAACCAGCTGCCAGGGCTTCATGTGTTACCCATTTTCCCCCTTCCAGGTATTGTGTTTTCAGCAAAATCCACACAGTTCTGCCCATGAAATTCCATTCCCCGAAATGTTGGAATTGGTCAGATGTGGCGTTCATAAGTTATCACGTTAGAGAGAGAAACAGTGAGCCCATTGTGAATTACGAGGGGACCAGCTTCACCTCATAGAACGGCATACACGGACCAGAGAAACTAGGGCCCAACTGCTAGTTCCCAAAATGTAGAGGCAGGAGATCCTCTGCTTGGCCTATGAGATCACCTGTGAAGGGCATCTAGGGAGGGAGAAAATCTTTGATTGCCGTACAACTCACTTCTACTGGCCTGGGGCGTTTCTTGTCTGGACTGCCCGCTCTTACCTCCCATTCTACTACCGCTAGTAGAAAGCCCTTTTGAGAGGATAGGATTAGATCTAGTCAGGCTTTTAGAAAAGAGGTCACAGGCCATCAATAGATCTTAGTGAGAGCAGACTGCGACATGTTACTCAGTCATTCCCCTATGATCGACCAATGCAAGCACACTAGCAAGTGAGTTAATGAAGCTCTTTTCCAGGGTAGGCCTGCCATGGGAAATCTTCACAGATCAAGGTCCCAATCTTAGATCCTGGTTGACGCAAGATTTGTGTGCGTTCCTGAAGGTACACAGACTGATTCTTCGGTGGCACGTTTCAACAAAGCCCTGAAGGGGATGTTGAGGAAGTTTGTCACCACAGACTCCAAACACTGGGATCAGCTGTTGCCCCCATTATTGTTTGCCATTCTGGAGGTCCTCCAAGTGTTCATGGGTTTCTCCCCTTTCGAGTTGCTATATGGCCGACAGCCCAGGGGCATCCCCAATTTGTTATGGGAGTCCTGGGAAGTGAGGAACCACGGGCGAAAACCGAGTCCAATATGTCCTCCAGTTATGTGAGTGGTTTAAAAAGCTGGGGGCCTACAAGAACCTACAGGGAGCCCAACAACATCAGGAAATAGCCTACAACTGAGACGTGTGATTACATGGCTTCCAGCCAGTTAACTGGCTTCCTCTACTATGGCTGAGCAGAGAGTCTACATTATTGGCCTGATGGCAGGGGTCTTTCGAGGTGCTGTGATGGGTGGACTCCATAGATTACAAGCTGCAACACCCACGGAAAAGAAAGGACACCCAGATCTATCACCTCAACTTACTATGACAGAGAAGCCTTCTTTAGCACTCCCCTTGCCGCCGAGCCCAAACTTGATCCTGCCATTCTGACAATAGACATGGCTGGCACCATCAAGTTGGGGATATGCTAAGCGTTGAACAAAAGCCCTAGATCGATCAGCTGATGCAGGCCGGTCAGATGTCCTCAGTTCTTCCTGCATGTAGTCACCTAATATACCATTGCATTGAGACTGACCCCAGACAGACGGGAGACAGAGCCCTCGGCCCTTACCCAAGAGGATGCCATCAGGACTGAACTCCAAATTATGCTAGACCTGAGCATAGTGGAGTCCCACGGTGAGTGGCAAAACCCCATAGTCCTCATTCTGACACCCAACATCGTGATGCGGAAATCAGTGCAAAACCGCAAGGCCGATGCAATTTCCAAGGTCAATGTGTACTCCAAGCGCAAGGTAGACAAGCCTCTGGAGTGTCTCAGGGTAGCCAGGTATCTACCTGAAGTTGACCTTACAAAAGGGTATTGGCAGATTTCCCCTTTGACTCCAGGAAAAGACTGTGTTTGCCACACCCTTTGGACTGTACCAACAATTTTCCAACAATGCCATTTGGGCTTCATGGGGCAGTGGCAATCTCTCAGAGATTAATGGATCACGCACTCTTTCCACGTGGGCCGTACACCATGGCATATTTGGAGGAGATAGTCATAGATAGCCCAGTTTGGGACAGCCATCTTCACTATGTTACTGCATAGTGTCAATCGCCAAAGCCAGCTTGACCGCCAACCCAGCTAAGTACACATTTGGAAATAATGAAACTATATACCTAGGTATACAGTAGAAGGCGGGTGTATATGCCCACTTGTGGACAAGGTGCAGGTTTGGCTGAGCTATGTGATATCGATGACCAAAGGGCAAGTTAGACCATTTTAATGTTGCCAAATACTACAGGCACTTCCTGCCTAGCTTGGTCCCCTTTATGGACCTGACAAGAGATGAAAAATCACAGAAAGTGAAGTGGTCAGACGCTTTTGATACGGCCTTTAAAGATATTGTGTCATGGTCTGGTGCTCTTCAACCCAGACTGCTCAAATGAATTTATACTTCAGACAGACGTGTCAGACGTGGGACTTGGAGACGTGCTCTCCCAGATCTTTGAGGGAAAGGATCAACCCATATTGTACTCCAGTCAAAAGTTATTTCCATGTTAAAAGGCTTACTCAGTAAGAGAAAAGGAAGCCCTGGCTGTGAAGCGGGCCATAGATGCCTTAAGATATCACCTATTAGGGAACCTCTTTTTGCTGGTTACAGATCATGAACACCTCCATCGGCTGCACACAATGGACACAAACATGAGGATCATGCACTGGGACCCAGCCCTACAACTGCACCAGTTCCAGGTGCTTCATCTGGCCGGCAAGACTCTCACTAATGCTGATTTCTCTTCTCAGGGGGTGGATGCTACAAGAGACAAAGAAAGCTCGTCTAGCATGGAAAGTGACACCCCTGTGCTGGTCTTGAGGAGGAGGGAGGGCATATGGCAGGATGTCTAGACCCCACATGGATGAGGAAGGCACCAGAGAGCTTTGTGGGCAGGGCTAGCCCCACCTCTACAGCCCTGTCAATTCTGTATACTAGGTAGGAGGCCTTTAAAAGGAAGAACAGCAATCAGCTGGTTGGAGGGTGGGGAGATCACCCTGAGCAGACAGTGGCCGGCGTGACTTCCAAAATCGCAGGTGGAACGTCCGCCCAAGGGATCTCCACTCCCAGCCCTACGGGGAGCCCCAGGATCTCCCAGACTAAGCCTGACGGAGTGAGCCCGATTCAGCTACCCAGCCAGAAGGACTCCTAGAGAAGTGCTGTGCAGACAGCCTCGATGTAATATGATGCTGCTGGGCTTTTCTCCTTTGCCTTGGCTCTGGGAAGAAGTTATTCTCGGGGCGCTGTAACATTCATTTTCCTTTTGATTCCCTGATTGGAAGAGACACGAGAACGCCCGCAAAGGGTGGGGTCCCCCTTGAGGGACTAAGAAACAAGGGCCTGAATGTAAGCCCGATCGATAACTGGGCATGGCCAGGGATTCCCACTGTTGGGAAGGAAAATTCAGGGGATCTTTTACAGGGGGCTAAACAACGTTTGTTCCAGGACCCAGTGGCTGCTGCCCTTTTGGGCAGACGTGAGCTAGGAGCCTTTTTGAGCCTGCTCAAATTTTATCACCTCTTCCATCCTCTGCTCACACTGGCTCCCATGGTGGAGAATTGAAGCTTGACAGTGTTTATTTCTCTGAAATGTAAATATCCCACAGCCACCAGCCAAGCCAGCTCCCTCCCACCCCCATTCTCTCTTCCTACCTGTCAGCCCCACCCCACATGCTCAGTATAGCCTCTGCACCGGGGAACTGTAACCTACACCGTGTTTGTTTCTCTGAAATATCACAAAATTCCCCCTCCTGCCTGTGCAGCCGCTGCTCCCCACGCCCGCCCCCTTTCCCCCATATTCGAGCTGGTGCACTGCACTGAAAAGCAGGCTTGTTTCTTGAAACGGCAGATGCAGAAGGAAAAAAATCGACATGAAAGGTCCTTTGCTTCTGTGCTGAAGCAGCGCCCTGAGCGCTGTAGCATCTGATGAAGTGCATTTCCCAAAGTGAGACAAATTCAAAATGTGTCTAGATGGCAAGGCCCTTGGCTAGCGTTAGTCAGACTCTCAGCATTGTTAACCCTGTGGGGTCGGAGGAATTTCTGCAGAAGGCTGAGTGTTTTGCAGTGCATGTTGTGCTAGTCTGCAGTGACGAGAGAATTTAAGGCAACGCTAGTGCTTGATTTTTGGCACGCACATTGCAAGGCAGGGCAGTCTTCCGACTGTCTGCAGGGGGTGATTGTAGTGACTAGAATCACAGCACATCGTGCTGGTCTGCCCGTTGCCGTTTTGAGCAAGACCCTGCTCTGTCTCTTGGTGACACGCCTCAGGGTAAGATCCTCCAAAGTAAGGACAGGCTTCAGAAATGCAAATGTGAACTCATCTTCTCCCCCACCCCTGCTGTCTCCCACCAACCTCCCGAAACCCAGCTGCCCAGCTGATCTAGCAGAGAAAGGCCTAACCCCACCCAATGGCTGGAAGTTGAGGCTAGACAAATTCAGACAGGAAATAAGGCACATTTTAACAGGGGGGGTAATTAACCATTGGAACAACTTGCCAAGGGTCGTGGTGGATTCTTCATCACAGACCGTTCTAAATCAAGACGAGATGTTGTCCTAAAAGATGGGCTCTAGGAGTTCTTTTGAGGAACTTCTCTGGCCTGTACTTCACAGAGCTGAGACTAGACCATCACGATGGTCCCTCCTGGCCTTGGAATCTGTGAATCCAGCACTGAGCTGCAGCGATGCACGTGAAGTTACTAACCAGTCCCTTGTTGTCACCCCCAACCTTACCACCCACCCCAAACCTACAACCCCGCAGCTCACCAGTGACCCAGGATTTGGATGGGGTCCTCTCCAAAGGGGAGGGGAAGTAACAAACCAAACTCACACCCGGCTGGGAGAGGCTACAGGAGTGGTGTTCCAAAACAGAAAAAAAAGAGCAACATTTTCACACAATTGCCATGGAGATTGGAATTAGTACGATAATGACTGGTTCTGTTTCCCAGCCCCTCCACCTGGTGCCCCTCCAGATCCCCGGCCAGGAGCGTTTTCAACCTGTGACTGCCCAAACAAATCTCCAGGGCAGCAAAAGGAAGAGCAGAGATGAGATGTTTGGGGACTGCGTGTCTGCCACTCAGAAGAAGGTCAAGAAGACACAGGAGTGGCGAGAAAGTCCCCTTGCAGAGAAGGACGGAGAATTGACAAGGGGCAGCAGTGAGAGAGACAGGGACATGCAGGAACAACTTCTGGAGCTGACACGGAAGCAGATGGTCCTGCCGGAGAAGAGTTTGGTGCAATGTTGCTACCCAGCAACACTATCTCAACCCAGCCATGTCCTGGAGCCCACAAAGAGCAATGCATGCAGGGACCATCAGTACCCTTCTCCAATTTCCAGCCAGTCAGTCCCTGCCTCACTCCACACCCCACAACAAGGAACACAGTGGATCCTGGCCCCCCACGTTCACGTCAGCAATACAAGGGGTGGTTTCTTCCCTTGCCATTCTACACCCCAAGGGAAGGATGACGACAGCACTCTGCCCCTACGCACACTCGTGCCCAGAGCGGCACAAACGCGTGCATTCGACACCTTAGGAACGTGTGCCGCCCGAGCGCTGCTGTGTCCCCTGCACTTTGCACTGTCTCGTGTTGCGTTTCACGTTTCGCTGGTTTTACGGTTGCACTGTCTCCGGCCCAACAGCGATTTTTATCCCCTGCGCTGTTTGATGGTCATGGAAGGTTATCATCGACAAAGGGTCGGGACACGTGCATAAAACTATACGTAGGGCAGAATGATCGTCAATGCCCATTCATCAGACCGATGCACAACGCATAGAAAAAGCAGCGTCCTTGTGCCCAACCTGATGAAATCTTGACACAGTGTGTCACTGGTGTTCATGTCACCACTTCAGCTCCTCGTCGTAGACAGCCGAGGCATTCCCTGATGCTTTGCTGCAATTGGCAGAGGCTGCCTCTCCAGTTGTTTCTAACATTCAGAAAGTCTCTGCCTCTCTGTCTCCCAGCCATCTGCGAGGCTCCTTCTTGGCCTCTCACAGAGACTGTGCCAGACCCAGCGCCACCTATCCAACCAGGCAGCCTCCACCTGTTACCTCCCAGCTCCTCCAGCTCTTTCAGCTTTCCAAACGCACACACCATTCTCATTCTGCAGCTGCTCGGAGGAGAGTTAAACAGCACTTTTCTGCTGTCCAAGCGTCCAGGAAAAGGGTCGCAAGCCACAGAAGCAGAGGTGAGCTGGAGAATGATGGGGGAGTCACCGAACCGTTGACCTCCAGAGTAGCCCTGGAATCAGTAGTTCCCCTTCTCATTACAGGGAACAGGCCGGAGTGCCTAAGCTGCAGCACCATGGCTCTTTCCAGACCACCCCTCATTCCTACTGGCAAACCCGCCACGGTGATCAACCACGGCCCTGGAACACCCTGGAGAAATACCCTTCTGTTGATGAACTCTGGGGCCTTGCGTGGGGCTCAGAGAACAGCACAGGGGTCCCGTCACTGGCCGCAATGCAGTTCTGGAATCCCAGCTGTGCACAACCAGCAATAACGTCCAGAGCACATACAGGCTGTATGACGCAGGCGTCAGCACACTCGTTTAGCAGCACACCCCGAGGAAAGCCCTGAGGGTTGATCTACTAACACTAAATTGGTGACTTACTGCCCAGTGGCAGTCGGGGGGTGGCGAGCTTCCAGATGGCTGTGGCCATCTTTTTCACGCTGAGGGCATCTCTCATGTTAATGTGCCACCACTGTAACTTCCGGGGGAGCTTTTGCACAGATCTCTGGGAAAGGAGGAAGCCACATTTGGGCCCATGCCAGCTGGGGTCGGTGGGACTCAGGCATCGGGCTGTGATACCACAATGTGTTCTGCTCTGAGGGAACGGGGAGGAATGCCAAGGGTTAATAGATCTAGTTTCGCTAGCATACTGCTGGCCCCAGGTTTCCTGTCCTCCCAGCGGCTTGGACAGTGCGGGGCAGGGGTGAGGAAAAAGGGAACTAAATCTCCTTTCGTTTTCTTCCTTGCAGCACTGGCTGCTCTGAGGGATGAGCTAATTCATCGAGGTGGGCAACGAGTGTTCTTAATCCCTCGATGGCAGAAGAAGGACTAGTGCTGGCTAATCGGGCTCCTCTGTCCTGCCACTTAAGCTCTTTAAAGGGTTAGCTTTGCTAACCAAATCCTCCTCCTCATCCTCTTCCTGCTGCAGCCAAGGCCCTCCCCTCCTAGGTCTTGGCAGACCTGTCTAGAAGGATCAGGAGATCTCTGCTCTCGGTCTTTAGCTCATGCCCACCAGGGGACTGTCAATAAAGCTCACAGCAAGCTCCCCTTTCCTACCCCCCCCAACAAGGTTTCAATATCTTCTTATCCTTTCTCCCGAGTCACCTGCTCTCTGCACTTTTTCCCTGCTGATGCTGCAGGTTCATCTGGTGGGTTCCCAGCCACGCCCCTCAGGTGCATTCCCAATGCATTGCCCGGCCCCTGCTCCCCAGCGACGTCCATATTTCTCCTCGAGGGATGTCCTGACACCTCAGCCAATGCCACCGGGCCGTGAGTGAAGCTCAGAAGCCGTGGGGCTCACTCCAGAGCCTAGGGCAGGAAGCTTAGACAGCACCTTTCCCTTGTGTCTCCAAATTGCTCGTGCCTGATGGATGATCCATGGGGAACTACTGGGGGGAAGTGAGCAAAAGGCGAGATGATGCCCCAAGAAGAGTTTCAATTTGTGTCCTATCCTGGACATTTCTCCCTCCATTGTTTGCTCCTGGTTCCTAGGGTTCTATGACAACCACCGTCTTGGCTGGCACCAGGGACCTCATGTGCCATAATGGGAAAATGCAACTGAATGTTGAAATGACTTGAAATGAAGTGTTTTGGGTCATTTCAAGAAACCTAAAGGAAACATTTTAATTTGGGAAATGTCAAAATGTTTCATTTCAATTGAAAATGTAAAAAAAAAAAAAAAAGCCCAATGTATTATTTTTCTGTCCTGTGAAAAATTTCAACTTTTTGGCCCAATTTGGAATGAAAACAAACGTTGAGCTGCTGGAATTTCCTGAGGGACAGCAATGCTGAATTTTGCTCATCTCTATGCTTGTTCCACGGCTTTAAACAAAACTAATCATCAGAAATGTTCTGGATTTCCCATGGCATTTGGTGAAAGACGCGTTTGGCAGAATTGCCGGTGCCTGTGGTGTTTTCCTGAGACTCACAGTACTTTTTCATCTGCATTCGCCTTGTGAAATGTTTCCTTTTACCTAATGCTTTTCATGAGTTGGTCTCAAAGCACCTTACCAATGAGCTTGGTATCTTTATACCTATTTTAGGGGCAGGGAAACTGAGATACAGAGCAAGGAAGTGACTCACCCAGCAGGCTAGTAGCAAAGTTAGAAATGGAACCTAGGTCTGCCACATGCCACACCAGTGACCTGGCCATTATGCTGTGCTGTCTCCCTACCAGCTGTTACTACTTTCAAAGGGATCAAAGCCAGGCAGGCCCTTAACTAAGGCTTTCCCAACCCTCTTTGACAAGGCCTACTGAAATCAATGGAAATTGTCTATTCTACACAGGCTTCAGTGGATTTGGAATCAGACCTCAAGTGTGCAGACAGCGAGGAGGGGTGTACATGGGAATGGGGGAGAGGAAAGAGCAGGAGACTGCATGGAGCATAGAGGGAAAATGAAAGATCTAGGAAAGGTAGGTGATAGAGGGGAAATGTGGGAACCAAGAAAGACTGGGAGATGTGATCCTGGGAAGGGAGGGAGGAGCTTACTACGAGAGAGGTGCAAAGAGGGAGAGAATGGCCCCCATCTGAGGGACTAGCAGGAGTTAGGGGTGACAGCGAGGGGGGGGAGACCTGCCTTTCTATGTGACCATTTTCACCCTGTAATGAGCAGACTAGAGCTGGGAGGTTAAAAATCAGAAGGCGGGTGGAAAAAAATAATACAGGGTTTGCTTTTTCACTCCCATGGTCACTGTGGTTTTGACTCACGAGCCACCATTTAGGATTGGCAATGGAAACACACAGCGCTGTGGAAGTGCATGAGAACCAGGAAGGCAAATGCTAGGTGAAATTCACACATTGAGTTCAAAGTGCCCCCCACTGAGCAGATAGTGACAAAGCCAGCAAACTGCAGAAATGGTGAAGGATAAATTATTTCGACTAATCTGAGGTATTGGTGATGGAAGGAAGGGTTCAAATCACCCAGCCGGATATTGAGGTCCTTCTAAAGGGAAAGATTTCACTGAAGTCAGTAAGAATTTCACTATTGCCAACTCTGGTGCTTTTATCTTGAATCTCACAATAGTTGGTGCTTTTCTTAAAGCCCCAGCTCCTGGAATCAGGATATTCACTGAGAATCTCAACTTTCTTTTATTTTTTTTTAAAGACTTAAAGTGTAAAAGGTTGTGGAGAAAAGCTTGAAAATCTGACCCCTAAACGACCCCAAACCAGACTGCAAATAAAAAAAACCCAACATTTATTATTTTGTAAGATCTCATGATTTTAAAGCCAATCTCAAGATTTTTGAATGCTGGGGGTTGGTAATACTGGAATTTTGTCTGAATAAGAGGAGAGTAAAATCTAAGTAGGAGCCTTAGGATTTAGCTCACTGAAGCTTGAGATGAAGGGCCAGATCCCTGGTTGGTGTCAATCAGCTATAGCTCCACTGGAGTCAAGGAATTGGATCATCAGCTAGTGTAAACCAGTATAGCACCATTGAAGTCAGCCAATTTGACACCAGTTTACACCAGCTGAGGATCTTGCCTGGATCTTGCCTTACTACTTTATCTAGTCTGTCTACCTGAGAATGCGCACACGGCCCAAGGAGTAGAGTTTTCTACTAGTTAGCCTGGTGTAGTTCTAAATATCCAAGTGATGAAAAGCTCCCTTGGGATATTATATCCCAGTCCCAAACACAGCTGTATCAGGATGGGCTACTTAATATCCAGCCTCCCTTTCTGCTTGAAAATTGCACCTCCATCTGACTTCCTGTTTTTGCAGTAACTGGAGTTGATGATACCTGAAAGAGATTGGACCCAACAATTATTTTTTTCTGTTTTTTAAATGTATTCACTCTGTGCTTTTTTAATTTCCTGTGATTCCTCTGAGTTTTGCTCCATGGTTCCTCTTGAAATCATTCCAGATTCTCCATCCGATGACATTCTTCGGCTATCTGCAGACTGCTGTCACATCTCCTTCATTTGTTTCTTAGCCAAGATCTACTAATTTAACTCTTCAATCTTTCCTCATAAATTAATTCCTCTAGCTCCTGATCAGTTTTTGTTGCTCTCTCTGTTTCTCTCCTGTCCCCTGGCCACCTGGGTCTTTTTGGTGTTAACATGTCCAGAAATTAACCCTATATTCTGGATGTTGTCACATCAAGCTGTATGAAGTAGGGCTGCTTTCCGCCTGTGTATTGGTACTTAAATGGCCCTGTCACCTGCGGGCCTCACAATCCCCCTGTGGGGAAGAGCTGTGCTATTATCCCCATTTTATTGGGGTAGGGGACTGAGCCCCAAAAAGACGAAGGACCAGATCTTCAAAGAGATGTAGGCACCTAACTCCAACTGAAGTGGGAATTAGGAGCCTAAATACCACTAAGGATCTGGGCCTAAGCGGCTTGGCCATAGAAGTCTGTTGCAGAGCAGGGACTTAACCTCTAGCTCAACCAAGTCACTGCCCTATCCATTGGACCATCCTTCTTCATCGCCCCCTGTGGCTCTCTCAAAGCGCAAGCAGGGGATTTCAAGGAAAATACAGACCTGAGAGATGTTCAGCCAGGCCTTTACTAAATGGCTGTTACGTGAAGCACCTTGTATATGTGCATGTCCTTTGTGGAATTTGTGTGTTTAATTTTGTTAGTGCCAGCATAGCGTCTTCCCCAGTGACAAACAATTTTGAGTGTCTCCATTTTGCATGGTTTCTCAAGTCCCAGGCTGGGGCGTTAACCACTGGGCCATCCTTCCTCTCTCAAGTCATGCAACCTGTGCCTTTGCACTGAACATGTGCCCTGCTGAGGTCAGTGGAAGCAGGCAGTGTGTTAAAATTCTAGTTAAAGCCAGATTGCAAGTAGCATGCAGGATCTCAGATATTTTGGCTCATTATTCATTTTAGCCTTCCTCCTCATTTAGCCATAGTATTTCTTCCCCTCCTCCCACAATTATAAAAGCCCTTCTTATTTCCCTTAACTTCCCTGGCAGCATTAACACTTTCCTAATGGTGATGTTGCTCTATCATTTGTCCTTAACTGCCCCCTAAAGGCCTCATCAGCTGATTCTCTATTCTTGGCTGATTGTCTCCCATCTATTCCATTTCCAGCATGTTTTATTTAACCTCCTTTCTCCGATGAGTCCCTCATGATGCCATGCTGTCTGCTTCTGGTTCCTTGCCTTCTTTTCCTGAGGGATCCTACTCCGTTGCATCTTCATTACGGCAGGCGAAATCCTAAAACGTCTGAAGCACCCTCAGCTCCTACTGGGGTGAAGGGGCATGATGAGGGGGTTGCTAGATCCCACAATGGCCAGAGCAGGCTACGGTCCTATGCTCCGCAGAGATGGCTTTCCAATCTGCAGGGGCAGGCTGGCTGAGGCCAGGGTCGAGGCGGCACTGCTGGGCCCCGTCCAAAAGTCACACAGCGTGTGGGCGCCCGGCGCCCTAGGAGGATTGCACGCCATAGAGACCAGCCTTCCTTTCTCAGAGTGAGGAGGCGATGTTCCACCCCCGCCCTGCCCTGAGATCCGCTTCCTGCCTCTCTTTGATGCGTGTGTCATGTACCTTCAGCACTGAGCTTTGCGTGGCTTATTTATAGCGCCCGGCATTGCAGCCACCTGAAAATGATCATCTTTAATGATCCGGGGGTAGGTTTCCCCTAGAAACGCTCCAGGCGCATGGCAGGAAGGAGCCAGGAGGCCGAGAGGGTGGAATTCCCTTTGCTTGGAGGCTTTCTAAAAATATCCCCTTCGCTAGCCACGGATTAGGGTGACTTTGTAGAGCAATCGCCTGGGAAAGGTCTCTAAGCCTTGCACTAAAATCCACCCCCGGGCCTGACAGCTGCTGTGCATCCTGGGGGCTTTTCGCGAGGCTTCAGCTAAAGCAGCGGAAGAGGAGAGGCAGAGAGGGGCATGAGGAGGACGCAGATGGTGGGTGGGGCAGGAGCAGACATGGACCAAGGGAATGAGGTTTAAAGAAGAGTCATGAGGGGCGGGTTAAAGAAGCATCTCAAGAGGAACTGGTGGGGCTGACGCTTCCAAGGAGAGGCTGGCTGTAGTGGGACGTGGCTGCTTTGGCTGTTAGGTTGCCAGTTCAAATCCTGCCTGGGGCAGTCGTGACTGAAAGTTGGTGCCGTCGGGGGGCCTTGGTGAAATGCATTGGTGAGTCTGACCTTGTATCCCCCAGGGTACGGTGGTTAGGGCAAGGGACAGGGAACCCTCAGGTTGCTGGTTTGAGTCCCACCAGGGCCCCTAGTAGCAATCTCCCCAAAAGGCTTGAATCCCATGTCACAGGATGCCGCTGCCTTGCTAGGTCCTCACGAAACCACCTCTTCCCCTTGGCAGGTAGGCTCAGTGTGGAGGCCAAGGGCTGAACACAGCCTGAAGACTGATTTCCTCCCCCCTTCTTTGTAGAGTGAGCCTTGCTAGGCAGCGTGGGGTGAGGCGTGGTGCTGCGCTGCAGGGAACCTTTGGCTGCCTCCCTTCACTGCTGTCAAGTCAGCACCCTTCACCAGCTGAGGTGTTATAAAAACTGGGTTGCAAGGAGACGTTTCCAATCCCCCTCAGCCAGAGGGATTAACGCAAAACCCTGAGGAGGGTGGGAAAGGGGAGCTGCTGAGAAGCCAGAGGAGGAGGGAAAGGGAAGGGTAGATATGTGGGGGTGGGAGAGAGAAATGAAGGGGGATGGCACAGGCTAAGAAAGGACCTCCTGCTGTGCACATGCACTCACGCCCATGTGCAAATGTGGAGACGCACACAAGTGTGCCCCTCGGGCTCCATAGGCCATGTTACCTGCTTGCGGGAGGACTGTGCTGGTATAAGCGAGGGCCAGAATTTAACCCTGACGCTTCCCACTATCTGTCCACTTCTAATGCTGAAATATGGATCCCAGGCCCAAAATGGGAGAGCGAGCTAGAAACTGCGTATTGGGGAACATTCAGAACAGCTGGAGTCCTCTCCTTTGTGGGAATAGCAGCAGGCCAGTCTCTGCCTCTAGTTGCACTGGTGGAAATCTGGATTACATGGGACTGAGATCTGAATCTGGCCTATTCTCTGTATTCCCTGATAGAGCCTGGATACTAGAAGTCCATCATGATTAACATTAAGATTCTGTCACGGGTATTTTTAGTAAAAGTCAGGGACAGGTCTCGGGCAGTAAACAAAAATTCACAGAAGCCGCAACCTGGCCCTGACCTTTACTAAAAATGCCCTGTGGGAGGGGGAAAAACAGCAGCTGTTCCAGCCTGCTGCTCCAGTGGCTGGCCCCGATCAGCTGTTGTGTGCCCAGGGCTGATTGCCGGTCAACTGCTCTGCAGCCCTGGGGCTGGCTGGCCCATCAGCTGTTTGGTGGCGGCCCGGCCTGCCAGCTGCTCCAGCCCTGCCTCAGTAGTCAGATAGGTCCTGGAAAGGCACAAAATCCGTGACCTCCAGGACCAAATCTTATTCTTAATCATGATTAAGAGAAGCGTGAGGAGCTGAGGGGTGAATGGGGCAGAGCAAATTAGAGACCTAAAATGAGGCACATCTCACAAGCCTCCCCAGCTGCCTCTGGCACACTACCTGAATTGGCCAAATGCCATCCAGCCAGTCCATCTTTGAACTGCTCCCAGAAAACATCTGTTTGTGCTCATGCTTCATACCATTCACTTCCTTGGCCTCATGTCTCACCCCGACCCCAAGTAGCAAGAGGGGCTGCCATCTGTAGAGGGCAGGGAGTTCCAGTGGGTCAGTTTATGCTCCACCCTAGCTCCACAGCCAGCTGGGGGTTCTAGCTGGTGGATTCTCCATGGAGTCAGAAGCATGGGTATCTATCTGGCATGGTTCACAGAATCCCCTGACACCCGTCCCTTCTGCAGCAAGAAGGAGACCCTGGCGCACGTCTATGCAGAAAGCACCAGGCTGCAGCCTCTCTTCTGGCTCTTGCAGGACCTCTTACTGAGATTCTGGCTGCATTTTTTCCTGTACCTCCTCAACTACGCATGGCCCCATCTGTGGCCCCACAGCGCCGCGAGGCCACCTTGTCAGCCTCCTCCTGGTGCTGGCCAAGCTGGCCATCCATCACTTCAGGAGGAGGAGGAAGCTGGATGGGAGGTGCTCTGGACCCATTTCCAGTCCTTTGTCCGACCACGCCAGCTGAGTGGAGTTCCTCTGGGTGATGTCTCCTTAGACACCTTTGAGCAGTGATGGGCTGGGCACTATCGGAGATTCTCTGGTGCCTTCCCCTCTCCATGCATCATGTGCTCAGCAGCTCTAGTGAAAAGCAGGAGAACCCAAAGAACAGATGGAAACTGGGATTCTGAGTGTGAGGGGGCATTGCTTTTTTATGGTGTATGTTCAGGGAGCCCCACTAGAACCCCACTTCCTTGTCTAACAGTAAATGAAAGGAGAACCAGACAGAGAGAGAGAGCGTGAGAGGGGCGAAGGAGAAAAGATGTGTCCAGCAAAGATCTGAAATGAACCCACGTGCAGACAGAGATGGGCCAGGAGCTGCAGAGCAGAGTCCAAATAGCTCTGGCATCTGGTGGCAGTTAGCTGCAGAGCAGAAGACTCGTGCATCAGTCTTGGGTGAAAGCACAGAAAGGAGAGAGCAGCAGAGGAGCTACAGAAGTAGGCGAGAGGAAGCATTTGAACCTCAGCTGCTCAAGTCATCTTGTTGCTTATGAAGCTAAATCCATTTACCCCAGTTTAGGATCTGGCCCCAGGTCTGGGAGGTGGCTGGAGTGAGTCCATGAAGGGTTTTACACAACAGGGCCCAAAATACTGCCTGGTGAAACTCTATAGAAGCCAGGGGTGTCACCCCAGAGACACAGAGGGCAGCTCGGAATAGGGCCCTGCAATGATGAGGGAAGGGGCATTTGGGGAAGTCGGGAATTGTTCATGGGGAAGGGCTTGAAAACTGCAGGATCCTGCTATTAATATCTGTAGTGCGATGAGCTCACAGGTGTGTCACCACTGTCCTCTGCTGGATGGATTCAGAACAGCTCAGTTGTGGATCATAGGCACTCTACTGCTAACAGCTAATGGAGATTCTTCTTTAGCTCCAATGCTTTAGCACTAGGGCTAAAGTTCCAGACGCAGACAGAGCTATGGCTGACTGGGCGCAGAGATCCTGCCTCCACTGAACCGGCCTCTAATAGTAGCTGAGAGCCCTCCCCTGCCTGGCCCGGGACAGCCTGCCTCAGTGACCGTATTTGCTCCCAGCAGAGGCATTGAGTGTGGGCCATGCTCCATTCCCAGCTCCAGCACAAAGCCAGCTTTCTTCTCCAGGCTCGGTGGGAGGATCATTCGCTGCTCCCCTGCCAGCCTGACCCTGCTGGCTTCCTGCCTCCTCTGGCACTGACAGAGCTTGCAGGATCAGCATGGCCTCACGTAGGGCTAGGGAAAGCAGGAAGGGTGCATCGGCTGAGAGCAGGGCTGGGGGGGCGAGCTTCTGTATTAGTGTCTGCCCCCCCTTTCGCCCTGTGTTACTCTGAAGCTGATCAGCGGAGCCTTTCTCCATTCAGCAGCTTGCTCCACTTCCCCTTAGCTCACCCACACCTCCTGCGGGGGCGCCCAGGTCGCCGAGCTCAGCTGTGGCTTTGCAGCAGTCCCGGGGGGCTGGCTGCAGTCGGGGACCAGCTCCCTCCGGCGGAAGATCCGGCCGGCTCCCAGCTCTGGTAGCACAAAGGCTGATTGTTCGGTTCCTCTTTGTCTTTCCGCCTCGGGTGGTTTGCTGAGAAGGGGGGGAGGGAGGCTGGTCTCCAGTTCCCAGGCTGAGAACTGAGGCACTCACACCCTGGGCCCAGGGGAGCTGGCACGGAAGAGGCCTGGGGGGTGGCAATATGGTGTTATCTCACTGACCCACCTAGGACCTTGATTTGGATCCAACTCAGCCCATGCAGTAACGGTTCCCTCTGGAGTCCCAATTGGTGTTTACATACCCCTTGTAGGGCATGCCATGGAGGGACATTATAGGCAGCAAAGTTGGGGTTGGGGGGGTGGGGATCAGAGCTCTCCCCCAGGGGACAGGGCAGAGGGTTCCCCAGTATCAGGGGTTTGTGTCCTCATGTTTCCCGCTGCTTGCTTGACCACATCTCACTGGGAACAAGGTGCACTTCTTGTGCAGCTGGCTGGAAATGGCCCTTTAAATCGCAGGCCATGTTTGCGCCAGCCAGAGTTCCTGCCTGGCCTGAGTCCGCCTCTTCCCCCTGCCTGCTGTTTTGCAGAAGGGGCTGTGGTGAAGATTTTGTTTTCTGAAATGCAGATCAAAACATTTTCCCCCAGGGCAGCAAGGCTCCTAGTACAGCTGAGCAGACCTCCAGCTGCTGGCAGTTCTCCAAGCCAAATATGAGGCAGCCAGCTGTTGTGAAATCTCCAAGCCTGGGGCTGGAGCAAGAATCAGCCCTAGACAGCACAGGATTCGTCTTGTTATTGCTTATTTCTGTTAGGGTGGTGGGATGTTTTGGGGGTGACCTGAGGTGTCTGGGGAGAATCACTACCATCTGCTTACAGCAGGAGAGAGTCTTGTCTGTGCCCACCAGGGGAAAGCCTCCCAATTCTGCTGGCACCGCAAGCGCTCTGCTCTGGGCTCCCTGAACCCACTGTTTCTGTCTGCAGGCTAGCAGTTGACACATCCGGCTTTGTGACACTCCAGAGCCCGGTTCCTTTGCCTTCTGCACACCAATAACACACACCAATCCGCTGCCTCCATGGAAACAGGGCACCCTAGTTCACCAGCCTCCCCACAATTCAATGCTCTCCTTGGCACAAGGCACTTAGATGCGTTTATGCTAAAACCAAACCGGTTTATTTAACAGAGCTTGAGTTCAAGATTCAAATAAAAGGATTTGGAAACATGAGGTTACAGGTAAAAGGAAAATGTAGAGCTCAGTCTACAGTTGAACGTGTTAACGAGATCCTTTCCTGTAATAAGGTATTTCTCCCCCAGCCATCAGTCCTAAAAGCACCTGTTCTGTTCAGAAAGCTGCGTTCCACCGTGAGACACTCCAGCTGACAGTGTCCCTTTATAACCAGTGACATAGCTACAGGCCCACCCACTTGGAAAACAGGCCTACCCAATCAGATTTTAAGCAATTCATCCCGCGTTTTTATCAGCCTCTGTTTCGCTTGTGACACAAGGCTTGTGCCCACCTGTGTCAACCACAGGCCCTGCCGAAAAATCAGTGCTGGCGACGCCTCTGTCTGTAACGGGTGATCACTTGTGCTCTTCATCACCAGTAGTTACAGACTGTCTCTCACCCCAGGGGTTCTTTTGTCTGTGCTTCATCAAGCTTGCACCTGGTCCGGACAGTAAACCGGGGGTTGGCTGCCTGGCTCCCCATTGTTCTCAGTGTTGATTGAGTTAGCCCTGAGACCCACCTCACTGCAGGCAACGAGTTCCATTTCACCAAGTCTGAAACCTTACTTACATGGCTGTAAAGCTAGCTCCCACACCAGCGTCCCACAATAACCCAGCAACCAGCCACGTCTCAACACCCGACCCTCTTGGGTGAAATATTGAGAGGATGGTCAGACACAGGGGTAACATACCTGCTCGGGGAATGTTTGTGGCACAGGCCCCCCTGGGGCTGAGTGCTACACACACAGAGCAACAGACAGTCTAAATAGATACGATAGGCAAGGAAGGGGGAAGAGGAAGTTGAGGTACAGATTGGTGAAGTGACTTGCTCACGATCACCCAGCAGGCTAGTGGCAGAGTTTGCAATAGAACCCGGGTCTCCTGACGCCTAGTCCAGTGCACTCACCACTAGGCCATAGTTCCTGTTCCCATGTGGTGTTATTGTTGACAGGTGGGGAGGAATTGTCCCTGGTGTGCTGTTTCTATCCCAGCATGGATCCCCTTTTCATGACTCTTGTTCCGGGACTCCCTGGAATACATGTATGGGCCCGGCTCACCCCCTCTGACAATACTGTGTAGCAGTGTAAATCTTTGCCTGCCCTGCAGAGCCCGATGCGGGTCCTGCTTCGAGCAGGGGGTTGGACTAGATGACCTCTTGAGGTCCCTTCCAAGCATAATCTTTGATGATCCTATGCTGTTCAGTAGTTAGTGCAGGGTGGGTGGGGACAGGACGACTGGGTTCCCTTTCCAGCTCCGATCGCCACCTGCTGCGGTGCGTGACCTGTGTTTCCCCCAGAGAACGGAGCTATGGAGGGACCTGCCTAACCGGGCGGGTTGGAGGCCGTAATGCCTACAGAGATGCTCAGGGGGAGGATGCGGCGGCACTGGATCGTCACGGGGTGCCCGTTCTGTGGGGAGATCGCTGGCAGAGGGCGGGGAGCTCTGCCCCTAAACGCCACTGTGGGCCCAGATCCTGAGGCATGTGTTGGAGGAGGGAGGGACGGGTGGGCATCAGGTCTGTCTGCCCCATCTCGTGCCAGGAGCCCCCCGGGGTTCCACACCTGGCCATTGCAGGGTTCTTCATCCCCTCCTCCGGAGCAGCCGGCCCTGGCCGCTAGCAAAGCCAGGAGGCTACCTGGCCCCCTGGCCCCGCACAGCTGGGACCCGGCCTGGCTGCTGAAGTTGCGGGGAGCCCCCCCCCTTCTCCCCAGGGAGCCGGCAACGCCCCTGCGGGTGGGAGCAGCGGGTCGCCTTGGGGGCCCCGCCGGGCCGAGCCGCGCAGCCAGGCGCCGAGGGACTTCGCTCCAGCCCCGCAGCTCGCCGCATCAATCATCAACCAGGGGAGGGGCCGCGCGGGGCGGCGCAAGGCCGGGGACGAGACGCGCCCGCCCGCCCGCTGCAGGAAGAGCGGCCCCGGGCCCCGCCGCACGGAGGCGAAATGTCCGCGGGCGCCGCGGCCCCCCGGGCCAAGCCCCCCTTCCAGAAGCGGGCCAGCCTCCAGGCGCCCCCCGCCGCCGCAGGTGAGCGCCGCCCGCCCCCGGCCCCGCGCCCGGGGCGCTGCCTTTGTGCCGCGCGGGGCCCCGGGGCGCTCCGCTCTCCCACGGGCCCCGGCCGGGGGGGTCGCTGCCGTGGCCAGCCGAGCCCGGGAATCGCTGCTGCGGGGGATGCTGGAAATCGGGGGGCACCGCGTGGGGGGCACCGCGTGGGGGGCGCATAGGTGGCAAAGGCTGGATGGGGGGAGGGACCCCTCCACCCCCCTTGGATGTGGGGGCGTGCATGCGAGTGATGTTCGTGGGGCACCGCAGGAGGGGGCCGGGGGG